>JAFFZH010012313.1:0-52600 GCA_018420115.1 Euura saliciscinereae
ATCATAGAAATAGGTGGTTTCAAAGTTTTTCTTTTATTTTTTTTTTCGATCATCACCAGATCGTTGCAAAAGATTCAAAATTGAATTTTAGTCAGGAGAATCTTAGATAGTTCAGATTATTATCCTCAAAAGGACATTCGAAATTTTCGCGTTCCCTTTTTTTCTTCCAATTATTAAGTGATCGTTGCGAAAAAAATTCCCAATAGTTTCATTACTATTCTACATTCTAATTCCAATCTAATTCTAGTGGAAATAACTGCTATGATTTTTACAGAGTCCAATTGATTTTCAGGTAAGTAGGAACGTGAAAATTTCAGAGTACAAAATTGTGATTAAATGAGTTAGTAAAGTTTCTCAATAAAATAACTATTCATTTTCGTAGAAATTGGTCATTTCTCACGATAAACGAAAAACTACAAGTTTTACAATTTTTTGTACGGTAAATTTTCTAAAAGTAAATTTCAAATCCCAGTAGAAAAGTCCGCATTCCAGGCAAATCGATCAGAGTCGCCATACCTACCTGAAAATTCTGACCCAAACAAACTTCGAGCTAAGGCCGAAAAAACGAGTTTCTCAAAGTTCTTTTTCTTTTTTGAGTTCGTTTTGAATATTTGTTTCCGTCCTTTTTTCGCCGATTCATATCCCGAAGTAGGAATATAAAATATTGTGGGATGAATGGTTCGGGTCAGTGCAGGCTAACGATTTGAATTTATTTAAGTTCAGACCTGGAACTGACTGGGTTAAATTTGAATTTCATTATCGTCCGCGTCCGATCGTATCGGTATAACTCCTTGGCTCCGACTGCATCTAAAATTTGCAATTCATGACCGGCGCAATAGTGGGCATAGAAAATTTACCATTTACAACCTATCTGAAAGTCACGCTCCCCTGAAGGGTGAAATACCGGGAATCGATATATCGACATAAATCGAACCTCCGAACCTGACAATGGCCCTTGTAAATCTCGTCCCGCTCCTACATACAAAGAATTTTTGCAAAATCGTTAGAATCCAAACGGACTTTTTATTCTGAAAATAAAATAAAATGAAAGAAAGCAGGCTATTGTTACTCCAGTCGTCGAATCGGCCATTTGCATCACATTGGAACCAGAATATCAAGAAATTGAGTCTGGTCTCGTCCTCGGTTTCTAGGTCACTATAATTTATACTTTTACAAGACACGATAAAAAAAAGAACTAACACGAAGAAGTTGAACTTGTCCGGAAATGCGCGTCTCATTGTTACCGTAACAACGACTTAGAAGACTGAAGAGTGACAAACTGTTTTAGACTCCCAATGCGCGAGCCTTTGAACTTCCCGTTTTTTTAGTTCCATTATTATCATTATTTGATTCGAATTTAGGGATCGATTCGAGATCATCAGTAGCCCAATAAACATTAGGATACAAATTTCAATCAAAATCTAAATATTTTAGAATCACTGTCGTTTTTAAGTTTGCAAATAGTATAACCTTCAGATTCGTGATCAGTGACTCGGAACACCTTTGGGTACCAATTTTGATCGTATTCTGAATATTTGGAGATTTTTTTTCAACCATATTGGATTCGCCATCTCGAATTTTGAAAATCTGACTTCAGATTTGTGATCAGCAGCCATACCAACAAAATATCGACATTTTTCATTCATTTTCAAATTCGAAAAGTACTGAATAACTGATGAAACGGAAAATCTAATCGATTCTATATTTTGAAGATCGGCGTCGATTGGGATGAAAATCGAGAAAATCCGGTTCCTCGTTCTCACAGATTATCGACGTCGATCAGAAGATGGTTGAAAGTGATTCGTGATCACAATACTTCCTCTTTCATCTGGAACCAGAAAAACGGTAAGTTGAAAAAGAAACGAGAAGAATATCGTTAACGTTACGACCACTTCGACCAAAGAAGGGTTTACCGTAAGGCGATGTGAATTACGTACCGTCGTATCGTCCAATGAGACATTAGTCAAGTTATTTGTGACGTATAGCATAAAACGGCTTGTGCCACGCGGCGGTTTTTTAACGATATGGACAACAGGAAGCCGGTCGAGACGTTCTTCGCATGTAAATTAACCGAGAGGTGAAAAAACCTCAGGCGCCTCTTTTGCTCATGCTCATCTTTTGGTACAAGATCGCCGCCTACTTCATGCAGTATAGAAACAGAATATGGAAAGTTATTGGAAATGTTAATTAATCGACTTTGAACTCGACTTGTACTCGATGTAAGAAAACCGAATAGCAATCTAGCACCTATATAAAATCACCAAGATTTTATTACACATCATTTACGGGATTCATCGCAAAAAACACCTCATCCACACTCCGCATTGGACCAAAAGTCATTTTTCATATTTTAGAATGTTTTTCACACGATTTTGAGAACACATTTTTTTTTGTCTACGGTGCAGGAAATAAAATCTATCGGTGAATCTTCATATTGATAAGGCATCTTTACTCAACGGTTTGAGACCAGAAAATCTAAAATCGGTCCACCGGTAGATTTTTTTTCGTGCATCAAAGACAGAAAAAAGATTCTTTCTTAAATCATGTGAAAACCATTTAGAAGAAGTTCTGAAATTTTTGAAATGTCAAGGTTCCCTTGTAAAAATGATGTTTCTGTGACCTTAGCAATCTATTTTAATCACTTGTAATCTTATTGTGATCTTACTGCTATCTTGGCAATCTTCGTATCATCCTAGTAATCTCATGTAATCTGCTGTAATTTCGTTATCTGTTACCTCGTTCATTTATTGCAACTTGCAGAGGTGATGTCGACCAGAAACGTTGATCGGGATGTTTAAGAAAGTCTGTGTGTTAACCAGTCATTCTGGAAGATGCTCTCCGATGGATTCTTTCCACTGTGGTTCGCATACCGTGATCTGAGCCATGATACTGTTGCGTGCATGTGGGTAATAAAAAAGTTGGCAGGGTAATTGACGTCTCGCATGTCTTCGACCTGGTGGACGTCGACGTAACGTCGTTTTATTTATACACCTTTATACACACTGCGATATAAACTGCAGTGCGTCCAGGGTTCAGAACTGAAGAAAAATTACCGCTATGCGTTCTTGCATATATGCGACATTTTTTATTACCACACGACCTGAACAGGTCGCGGGTAACATCCGGAGGTCATCCACGAACGATTGTTCAAAAATGCCATAATTAAATTACCCTAATTAAATCACGGATTGACACGAATCACGTTCGATTTTTATTATTCAATCTGTACAAAAAAAATATTGGCCTCGAGTCAAATGGATAAAGAATGAAGTAAGTCTGCGATGTTCGTTTGGTTTTGTCAAATTATTTATCAAAAAACCCGAGCGCAAATAACTTGGTAATGGATGCAGATTTATAATGACGACAGTCCATCGCAGCTGACGTTCTTTTCTGAGGCTCGTATCCGGTGCTGTTGAACCCGAAGTCTGAGTCAGGCTGCAGTACGAGTTCTTCGAGAATGTGATATGAGCCAGGACCGAAGTGTGTGAAAGTCACTTCGGGATTTGATACATTTTTTTTTTTTGTACTAATAATTCATGCAAGCCATCGGCACATAAGAGTGAAAATATTGTCCACGAAGACTGAATATTTTCACTCAAATATGTAGATTCATGTAATTTTTTTATTCAAAAAAACTATATAAGATTTTGTCAACTAAAAAAAACCGTACAAGATTGTTTCATCTCAAATAATTAGATGAAGTTTCTAATAAAAAAAAAAAATCATACAAGATTTCGTCAGTTAAAATAATTATATAAGATTTTTTATTCCAATTTTTTTTTATAAGATTCTGTAAACTGAAATAATTATATGAGATATTTTTAATTCGTATATGATTCGATGTTTTAGGCGAAAGTGAATAAAATAATATGGGTGAAGTTTGCAATAGGCAATCTTAATTTCATTGTACATACATATTCTTTGCGAAATTCTGATAATAGAAGTCCCCAGCGAAATTGTCGAGGCAGGGTAATTTGCGGCATGATTGCAAAAATAATGACATTAATTGAAGCCTCTGCTCGCATTATCTCGCACAGGTTCGTTAAATATTGTCTAGATTCCAGCTAGCTGATATTATCTCCAGTTGTAATTACGAGTTATACGATATCATACCAGTGTGAAGTTTATTATGAGTTTGTTAATTAATTGAGTGTGAACCACGCGACGCGCAGAGTGAATTAGTATCCCTGCAGCTCAATTATCAACCTGAAACTCAAATCAAAGATGTATAATTATATTTGGGTAAGATGAATCCGAAAGAGAATTTTGATTACTATTTCCGTATCGTTGGATTGATGGCTACAGGTTGATTAATCGTAGAATCATTCCGCTTTATCACAAGGTAAGATTCACGACTGTCAATTTTTTTCTACAGAGATAATAAATAATAAACGTTTGAAGAATCTAAACCTCGAGAAAGACGTGAAAGAAAGTAAAATTCTGAAGAAGCCAAAATGAGCTGATATTAAAAACATGAAAGTCGTGACGTGAGCGCAGCTTTTGGAAAGTAACTTGTTACTTGTATGCCGTCCCCCTGGGCTATCTTCTTATCTATGCCTTTTCAGAATCATCTGCAGTGTTCACTCTAGTCATACAGTGTTTGACTTTACATATTTTTCACGATTTTGTTACACACACATCATACGAGAACCGTAATAAAAATGAATCATTAGTCTGAAACACAAAAAATATCGTTAGAACCATCAACAATGAGTAATTTTTCTGAAAAAGGGTGATTTTCAATGAATTTGAAAATATCAGCTCTAAAAAAGTGATTTTTTTTATTTGCCACATTGAAGCCCGTAGTTCCCTCTTTTACCAACATCTTATCATTGCCCAGATGATTCCGTCGGTAAAAAAGGAATTACTCTGTACTGACAGAGTTTAGTTATCTGCTGTACCGATCGTGCTCGGTAAGAAAGATCTCCACCACATCTGTCAACGGTACATAAGAAAAAAGATTATCATCGGTTAATATACCGCACAGAAGATGCCGTCGGTAAGAAAGGAAGAAGTATGTACTTACTGAGTTTAGTTATCTGCTGTACCGATCGCGGTAGGTAAGACAAACTTCTTTCATATCTGTAAACGGTAGATAAGAACGAATTATTATCATAAGCTCATTCAGAAGTAGAAAAAAAATAAGAATACTGTAGAAGAATACAATTTCTCCGGTTTTTGGTCTCAGAAAAATAAATCTAGTCAATCAAACGTTTATTTTCTTGCTCCTACGACAGTATTAGGAAAATCTGTGGGAATTAAGCTGTTTAAAAAACATATGAATATTCAGAATTGAAGGCTACTGATTCATCAAGAGACTCGGTAGAGTCTCGCGCACAAAATTATTATTTCAAAATTGAGTTTTACCACACATGGAAGAGATTTAGAATAAATATGCGACTGTGAGGGATGATATGGACTGTATGATGTATAGGCATGGGTTATGGGTTAAGTTACAGGTATATGTCCGAATGAACTCGCGTCATGCACGTATAGAGCGTAACTATGTACATACGGTGAGAATTAGTGCAAAGTTTTGACGATGTTATCACCTTTGTTGTTAATTAAAATATGCATAGGACGGAGTTATACCGCGGTGCTATACAATCTTGGTATAAAGTTTTCCATAATTTATGGCTCCTCGCGCGCTTTCTGGCAGACGCGAAGGCATCATTTTCACTTCCTTGAATATATGTGTAACTTAACTTTGAAACACAAACACCACGTTTGACGTCATATTTCGATAAACGTTTTTGAAATGCATATTCATGAATGAATTATATCGAATTTTTGGAAATCAAGGCGTTCCAACTTCAACCACGTCCAGGAATTAACGAATATTTTTATCGGATTTAAACCGATCATCGCTGAGGTACATACATACACCCTGATAAATGTCTAAATACGTACGTCACGATCCTCTCGTATTTTACTCCACCAGAGCTATGTTTATAAATCGTGTGAACGAGCCCGACTGCGGGGGGGCCGACTACAGGGCGTGAGGATAATGATGTTATTTAGAAGCTCCGGAAAAGTACCTACTCGGTGAAATAATGAATCGTAACATTTGTTCCCTGGTTTAAGCTCCTGCACACACCGAGGTGCATAATTTTCAACGTTCACAAAACGCGAGATAAAATAGTTTCTGCACACAAACTCGATGTTTCATTCACTCCGCAATTTATCTGACATGATTAAATACTAAATTTTTCACGGACTTCAAGTTTTGCCAATCAGATATCGCAGCTGTGATAAGTAATTTCGGATAATTGTAATTGTTCTTCAATCCCGTTAATCCCGCCTCCTCGACTTTCGAGTCTGTTCTTTGATAGGCAAACTAATTAGTTGTTAACGACTTTTCTTCATCAGAAAGCTGATTCTACTTTCGAAAAGTTTATCCGAATCTTTTCGCTCTCACAAACCGTCGGATGCGCTGTTAACCGATACAAACGAGTTGAAACCGGGTCTCGGATGCGAAAAGTAGAGGATCTATATATCCGACATCGAATCGTATCATGCCAAGAGCGATGGATGGAGCCGGAGGGACCAAGGCTCGCCTAAAGTGGCGGGGAAGTATGAAATAAAATTTGTCCAAAACAACGTTACTCCGGCCCCACGTCATGCGCCAATATCCGAGCGGTCGAGAGTACCGAACCCAATCATGGAAGGGGCATCGATGTAACGTGATTACACATCGGCAAGATAAAGTTGATCATCGTGTGGTATATCTGCCGATGGATTTCTAACCCTCGGCCAGCCTCATCCGAGACACCGGGACTGCGGGTCTATCCCTCTATCGTTTCTATTCTCTATCAATACCGTCGTAATCTACTTTGCAGCAAATAGTGCTCGCGATCCCCCAGACAATGGTTCTTCGCCGAGTCCATATCCTTTGGCTCAAGTCCGTCTATATCATACCAGCCTGGAAGCGTACCTATGTAGCTATACCTGCTGCAGCATCACTTCTCATGCCCTTTGCACAATTTCAATCCCATCCCATCCCCTCAACCGTCTGCTCTATAGTCGAACAATAATCACACTACTGCTAGGTAATTCACTTGAGGAATATTGTACGAACCCCATGACCTATAGGTATATGATATATGTGGTATTAGCGAAGATAATTCTTGCTTCTTAGCAGTAGATCAAAATTGTTATCGAATTCATGTCCCGGAGGGAAATCGGATGATTACAGAAGCAAAGTGCGAGAAGGGGCATCCATGAAGGACGTCCACGTTTTTTTTGCACATCTTTTACCCCTTCCTCCCCCCCATGTCTCAGTTGGTCACAATTCTTCTTCGCAAACGTCCGATGGTCACAATCATAGACCCCCCCCACTTGATTCTCTAAAACATGACGGACGTCACACTTGATTCAGACTTTAAAAAATGGTCCTTCTTCCGGTCGCAGAAAGAAAGCATAACTTAGAAAGGATTGGTCTGCAAAATCTGAAAAAAATCGGAAAACTGTTCTAGAGCAGGAACAACAATAGAAAAAATCATGAAGCCAATAAAAAATGTTGCAGTCTGGATGGATTGAATTATATACCACAAATTGGTATGACCTATAGACCCCAGGGTGGTCGATTGAAATCTGCCGTATTATAGATTATGCAGAAGAATGTCATACTTATGAAAAAGTTGATGCATTTGAAGGGGGACAAGATTTTGAGCACATGTCGTAATAATTAATCACGTGAAAGAAAGTAACAAATGTGAGACTAAAATTGATTCTCCTCGAATTCCCACCTCTTTCATTGATTCATGAAATTTGGGAATGGAGGTAATCCGGAAGTTAGTTAAGACCTCAGTTCAGAACAGAATTTTTTTTTCAATGATTCCTAAGGAAAATTCTTACATCGGCGCCATTTCTGGCCAAATAAAATTCTGCAAAGTTGATCGATTTTTGACTTGATTTTTGCTTCATAAAGTATTTTGAGGAAATCTTTAAAAAGCTCCTCTGTGTAACTGAGATCAGAGTCAATTTAAAAATGCGGAACCGAGTCTTTTATTCTTTCGAATAACCCAGTCAGTTTCCTTTCTGTGAAGTCGCGGATCCTTATATCCTCGTTTTCCTGGTCTCTCGTCCCGATCCCGTTTTCCCCGGAGGACATTAACCGACCACAAACCCCGGGTAAATTACTCGCACTTGCGAACTGCGAACTAAATGCATAAAATAGCTACTGTATCCGAGAATCCCAGGACCCTGTTGGGTTCTGGGGGCTTGATCTCCTGCCCGAGCTGAGACCTATGAACTAACGGTCTAGGGGTCAGGGCGACGATCCGTAAGAGCCGATAGCCTCGCCGCGCTTCTACAGTGCGGGAGTAATTAACCTATCAGATATTCACGGATTAGGGATCTCGAGGTCAAAGAAAGAACGACGATCCGTGCCAATATTCAATACTTTCCACGACCTTATTAAAAACGGTTTTACAACTCGGTTACTCCAAAAACCATTATTCCTGGCAAGGCGCGGAATCCTTGAAAGTAATATACCATATACCCTGCATGCCCTTATTTGAGCGAAGGCGTTAATGCGTGAATTAAGCAAAGTGGATTTCTGTCCCGTTCACGTAGCTACACACGAGTCTGCACGCGTGTGTGTGCACCGCGGTCCCTTATCCGTAGTTTAACGGTTGACGAGGGCGAAGATGAGGGCGTGAGACGAGACGATATTAGAGCACATTGCTGGATTTAATTAGGTTTCGCGCAACGTATGGTTCCTTCATGCTTCTTCAGACGAGCGCTGAGTAGAAAAAAAAAACAGAACCGTATCAAGTATGTTTCGGATTTGATAAGCTCATCAACTATGACGATGGAATATCTCGCATATGTGAAACGAGTGATACAGAATATATCAACCCGTAAACCTGGAAGATGAGGGCGTCGGTGGGTCTGGAGGCATGGAAGAGAAGACAAGAGATCTTAACGTAAAGATGTCATCTGCCTACCAGCGTCTCGAGACGAGGGCTCAGCATGGTGAAACTTGGTAAAAGTTGATGCCATTGTCTCATGATTTTCACCTTGTCAAGCTATTAAAATATGAATTTATTAGTATGTTCAAGGCATTATTCAACATGGCGACGGGTCTCTAAGTCCGTAGATAATACCACCGAGACTGGCTTCTATTGTCCCGAAGAATTCCCTCGCTGGGGAATTACGCTCAATCTCCTTACGGTAAGGAAAAAAGAATTTCGCCGAAAAGAAATTCCTGCCTCGTATTTCGTCCAAAAGTCATAATTTTGAATTTTACCAAAAAAATGTTTTCTTGCGAAATTTCTCCCAGTTCGAAATCTTGGAAATTTTCCAAACCAAATTCCATTCAATTTTCCATTCCGAAATTCTTATATATTCTGAAATCGGGAAATTTCACATTCACTTGAGGTCAGAATTCTTCCAGAGTTTGTTGTAATTCAAAATTCTTTAACGTGGATCCGTTATTCAATATTAATAAAGGATCTGGAGCATAAACTCGCGACGCGGTATATCGCACTGCAGTTGTGTAATGTGTTCGTAACATCTGGCTGCCAATGAAATGCAGGGTCTCCTGGACTGCGAGTGACCATTACGACCACCGCAGAGAATTACGATCGGAGCAACTCAATCTCGAGTTATAGAGAGCGGTTCTATGTGATCCGAATATTGGAACTCCAATAATCAACGCCAGTTAATTATCATAACTTTCCGGATATACCAACACGGCTCACCTAACTTCTCTGGATGAACATTCGATCAAGAATCTGACACTGTTGATCAATCTGCCTCAACAATCTCGAATCACGTGTCTATGCGAGGAGGAATTAGATATTGAATCAGCAGTATCCGACCGTAATGTCAACCGTAGGTCAGGTGGTGGTACTTTTTATTCATATTACTCGGCAAATTTGAATCGAAGCATGTATTATGCAATGCAAAATGCATTTGGGCGTAAGATTTTGTTCGGAAATGCACGGGTACCAGCTACTGCTAACCGGAAGTGCATATCATCTTCGCGGTAGCGTGCATACCGGCTTCGATGTTATCTTCAAGAGGATCTTTTCCATCTAATTAACCGAGTGAATGCGCAAACGTAAAGGAAACAAGATAAAGAAAAAAAGAAAAGTAAGAAAAATCGAAGAAAACTCATCGCAGTGCTCGGTATACCAGCAGAAAAGAAGTCGGAATTTGAAAGCAACCTCTCGACCGTGGTCGCTCCGGTTCCCTCTCTTTATTTTTCTGCAGATATCCTCCTACCAGTTCACTGTCAGATTGAGGCAAAGGGATGAAAGAGTCCTGAAAATAAAATGAGAAATAAATTTATCAGATTTTTTTTGCTCATCACTTTACCTAATTAGCTCCCAAGAGCGTCAGTCGAATCGGCTTTGCCTGATCAACGATTTTTTATTTAATTTTCCTCTTCTCTAGAACCGTCATTTTTCACCGTCTGGGTCTTTAATGACTGTACAATGATCACGCGTAATGAACACGTAGGTACGACAGAGTGATTAATGCCAACATTTTCACCGTCGAGTTGGGTGATCCGTATCGGTCACTGCCCATAGACCCGTCTACCGAGGAACATTTAGTCATAAATGTCGGATGCAAAGGTCACTCGAGTTGGTACCGGCTCTGAACCACGATACACGGGGTGGATGGTGGCCAGTTGTTCCAACATTCAATTACTCGGTTACTCGACTCGCATCAGGATTTGCGTACCTCTGACAAAACATGCGGGTTAAACATTACATGATAGTGATTCTGCAGCCATGCAGAGTGACGCTGTAACGAGAAATGCGAGGCAATGATATTTTATCAGCCACGGTTTTCTCGCGACCTTCGATACCCACTTTTGGACGTTGCTTTGAATTAACTTCTCCCAAATTGGGCTGCTGGCAGCATATGGACGTGACTAATTACACGTGCCATATGGCACTGCACGTTGGTCCAAACGCTCACCCTGCCCGTCATCCGTGTCCAGTGATCAGTATCAGCGGAGTATACTGAAATAGTATATCGTGAACCAAGGGAAGAAAGCAGGCGTTTTTTTGCAGAACGAGTTGCAATTCGAGAGTGAAGACGAGTTGTGCAAAATGCGCGAGACAAAACGGCTGCTTCCTTCCCATGGCACATACCTTATTTTCTACCACACATGCATTAAGAATCATGAGAACGGCGTTCTCCGCTAGGGGCAGCACTTTATTGGTTTATTTCACCGTTACTATGGTTACGAGAGTTTTTTTTCCCTGCTGCCAGAGCTTTTTCCTGGCTTATTTCCCTGGTAAAAAAAACTGTGACTTTCATTCCATCACATGTGTGGTAGAAAATGTTTTCGGTGAGCTTCCAACAATGTGTTGAAAGTTATTTTCACATACGTGAGTCATAACATCACTACACATTTCGGTAAAATTTACTATCGAACGCCACTATCTTTCTTCTTGCCTTCTAACGCCACTATGGGGTGTTGTCGGCACATCCCAGTGTTTCTTTAGCATAAACCACATTCTTTACGGGATGACGGGTTTCAATTGCAGCGAAATCTCTTCTTCTTTCAGTAAGAAAAAGAATGCCATATGTGAAAGTCAGTTTAAAAATCGAGGAGTTCGTGAAAAAAAAAAACCGATTTGAATAAAAGAAAAGTGTCGAAAAATGGCAAAATTGCGTGATCTCAAGTTTGTTAGACAATTTTTTTCAAAATTCATACCCAATTACGTACTTTTTTTTGCGATGAATGTATACTAATATTGAAAATTTGTTCATAAATTCAAAGACCACGCATAGCGATTCACTTTGCTCTAGTATAATTTTACAAGGCTTTCGTGTAGTTGACGTGTAGCAAATTCACAATTTTTACAGTGTACCTTATAGAACGCGTAATACGTTCGTGCGGTCATGGTGTAGCAGAGGCCCGGAGTCATCGTGCTTAACCACAAATTGACTGCTCACGTGGTTATCTATTCGAACGTGATGCGCTGGTCATTGATCAACCCCATTTGCCAGCTGATTGGCTTTATGACGAAGCCAATAACAACTGGAATGATTATCTACGGTTGCCGAGGCAGTCGATAAGGGGGTCCGGGGGGTGGTTGTTTGCGAGTGCTGTTGATTGTGATTGTCGTATACATGGGCAGGGGGTAAAGAATGGGGGGAATTGAATCGAATGTTGCTTCAGAGGTCAAATTACTTCCAATTTAATACCTCAATTTATTTTCTTTTTTTTTGTTTTTTTTACTTTTTCTACTCATTGGAGAAAAACATCAGAGAAATGAGTTTGTTTTCGACCAAAATTCAATAGAAGGTAACGAAACGATCACCTGTTGATTTAGTTCATTATATTACATATGAATGTATAGAATCAGTTTTCAAAATTACCCAGAGTCTCGCGTGATCGATTCGACGTCACCGACGTCAAGGTGACTTCTTTGGCTTTTCTTATATGTATAATATCTAAGTGATTTGGTAAGGATCTTGGAAAACGACGTCTGACAAGGGAGGTAAAAACACGATCCGGCTTAACGCGTGCAGACCTTTCTAGGTAAAGGCAATCGAGAAAATTGTCTGGAAATGGTGAAGCCAACCAGGTTTAATCGACTTAATCAACGTCTTTGTACGTCAAGGGTGTCTCTCTGGCAAGCTTCACCTTATACCTCCGTTTCTTTCTTTCTTCGTGTCCGACTATATATATCTATCAACTTTTTCGCGCACGCGCTACCCTCCTCCCCGCTGTGTGACGGATGAGTGTTTCTTTTTTAGTCTCTTATTCCGTAGCTTCATGCTCCAGAAAACTTTTATATCTATAAAACATCTATTACACACTTCCGGACACGAAAAGGTAATCAACTCTTTATTACAAAAATGATTCTTTTTTGTCTTTCTTCTGTTTTCACTTCATTCATCCTTCATCCAATCCCCTTTTCCTCGCTGAACAATCGTCAAAGATAATACCAATCGTGACGATAGGGCGCCACGGTCTGTACACAATTTCTCTCTTTTCATCAAACTTCAGACTACAGACGCCGTGATACCGATGTTGATAAGTCGATACCATAAATGAGTCACAGACTCGCAGTGCCATTGGGTGAACATTACCGACGACTTCCATGTCTGTGATCGTCAGCTGTTCTCATTCTTCAAGACCCAAGAAGAAAATGATATTCGAGTGAGAAGGAAAAAGGCCACTGGTCAGGAAATATTAAGGAAATCCGAAAAATGGTCAGGGAAAAGTCAAGGGATTTTTTATGGGGCCACAAAACAAGACAGAATACAAGATTGCCAGTGATTTTTTGTGTCTTCCTCACGCGGAAATCGTAATCAATGGAAATCGTGGCAAAACTTGTGTAAATTATCAATAAACAAGCGGGTTTGGGCTGACTTGACTATGAGCCAGCCTTCGAACTTCCTATGACCTATGACCTCAGGTTTTTGATCAGCGGTTCAAAAAACCTTCGAGTACCAATTTCCGTAAGATTTCGGAAGTTTTTAGTGTTTGTCCGGGCAAATTGGATTCGCCATTTTGAATTTCGCAAATCTGACTTCAGATTTGTGATCAGTAATCCAAAAAACCTACGAGTACTAAGTTTCATCCAAATCCAAGTGTATTTAGTTTTTTTTGCAACATATCGGATACGCCAAATTAAAATTTTGCAAAACTGACTTCAGATTCGTGATCAGCGATCAAAAAAACCATATGGTACCAAATTTCATTCAAATCCGTTGATTCGTTCTCAAGATATCGTCATTTTTGTTGTGTTTCTTAGAATTTTGTTATTTGAATAGTTCAAAAAGTACTAGTCCGATCAAAGCCAAAATCTGATCAGTTCTAAGTTAAGAAAAGCCCCGTCGATTGAGCCCTATTTGATCAAAATCCGCAAACTCGTTCTCGAGATATCGCGCCCCAGCGTCAAACTGAAAATAGTCGGAGGTGATTCTTTGGACCTCGAAACGTGGAAATTTAGTGAAAACCCAACTTTTCATTTTCGGGTTGATTACAATAACTTCCTTTTTTCTCTAAAAACAGAGAACCGGGAAGTTAAGAAGTACCCTCAAAAATCATTTTCTTCCGCAATTGATTCGAGAATAATTTATTCGATACTTGAATAACCACTAATGCGCGGGATTTAAGTCAGGGAAAAAATTATGATTTGGTCAGGGATTTTTCTTCACTCTTCATGGTGGCCACACCACGGGGAGGATTGCGGATATTCGTGAAAATTCATCGTGCACCGTGGACGCGTACAGTGGAGTATTACATCTGTCCACAGTTGCGTATCGCGCATCGTGTGATTAATGTTCATTTATCCTTTACCAACCGTATAGGAATTAACGACCGTCGTCGTGTCTGTCGGGACACGGAGTGACTTACCATGACGTATGACCGCGCATGGCGTGTCACCGAATGCGTGTATATCCTCTGTCCACGACGTGACCGAGTGACTTTATAGATAGTTGGAAAATTTAATTGACGTATATACACCGTATGCGACATTATTTCATCCCTTTTTTTATTATCATTGTCCGATTAAGTCGCAACCCTTGTCTCATTTATACGATGTTATCTCGAGTTCTGCCTATCCTTGAGCCAAGGGCGTGTTAGAGCTTAGTTTATCTCGCGAAACAAGAGATCATTTATCAAAAGTAACACCTATGCAAGAAAAATCGACAATGTTTCACCCGAGGATGGGAGAGACGGAAGAGGCTATCCAGGCAACGGTAAAGGGGGGAGGTCACGGGGTGGCCTGTGCGTGACGGCAGAGATGGATGTTGGAGGGTGGTCTAACCCCGACAACCTACCCGACTGCTACAACATTATGTATACTAACCTGCGAAAAAATGCTAACGGACTCTTGATCGCCCCCAAATGTATGCAATTCCTGCGGTACTGCGGTTTGCGCCAAAAACCTCAGAATTTAAGAGAAACCCTGTGGTTTTACGTCAATTCGCAAAATCATGCCATTCGGAGACAAAACTACCAACGGAAAATACATTCCCTGGATTTTTATCGCTGTTCGAAGTGGAAAATTGTCGGTTTTCGTTGAATCTCTTGAAGTTCAAGGCATAGCCTCTTCTGAGCTATTTCATATTTTTGTGATGTTACTTGATTTATCACCAAAGGATACCTTTCACATCTTTTTCTAATTTACAGCCGGATGTTAGCCGCTGTAAACGGAGTTGAAGTCGTGAAAAAGTTTTCTTGAAGAATAATGATCGACGGTTATTTTTATTCCGAGTAGGACAGAGATTCTTCGTTATTGCTGACCCATTTTTTTTCACAAACTTTCTCTTTAGTACTGAACCCTGAAAATTGACCAAAAATGGTAAAATGGTCAGTGGCCACGGTTCTTGTCCCAAGGGATGCTCAAATTTCTGCATTACTGGTTTCTATGCAGTCCATAGGTGGTGTATACCCACTGTAAGGGAATTTCAGATAGAGTTGGCGTTGAAACTAATGTAGAGGCATTGTTAGGCAAATAGTTGAACGCGGTCCAAGCCAAAGTCGTGTAATTATACCACGCGTTCTCGAGGAGCAACCCGGAGGGCGACCATTACTCATACTTTTCTCAATTGTGTTACCGTAATTCTGTTTCTCGCCATATTGTTATGAACATTTATACTTCCGGATATGGATGCTTGTGGCTTTAATGAAACCGTTGTCGAAAAAATTTGGACGTTTTCAAGGGTCGTCTTCACTGATTGTGAGATGAAAAAGAAAATTGGTGATTGTTCCACTCATTATCAAACTAATTTGACACATAATATCATTGAGCGAGCTATGATGATGATAAATCGAACTGAATTCACCTTATCGCAAAAATCGTGCGTTGTATCGTATCGAAAGAGTATTGAAATTTTTTGGAACGTTGAAAGGACGTGAATTTCGACTGCTTTCTGATACATGAACCACGATAATGTCAAAATTGCCCCCCTCCGCTCCTAAATTGAGTAGACAATCTGTTATATCACTATATAATCACTTTTATATGCCGAGCAAAGTCTGAATTGGTTGCATATCGACTACTTTTTGAGCCAATCCGAAAAACCTGGAATATCATGTCGAAATTTCAAGTCATTTTGGGCCAGGTGGTCTTGGAGATTTGGTCTTACCGATGAGATTTCTATTTTTTCGCAATTTCAGCATATCTTTGACCAATTTTCGTACCAAACATAGTTCAGATCGCACAGCTTCTTGAAAAGTAGACCGTCGAAGTACTGATTAGAGTGTCAACAGTCTGCGAACGTTCGTCGACGTGCAATTACAATCCGGATTTGTGCAAGCTCGTTGGAAAAAAGTTTACAACGTATGGGAGAAATGGCCCCACTGCGATCCAACGATTTCTAATACGAGACTCTACGCGGCGTGACTCTGCCATCGGTATAAGGTGAGCCGTGAGCCGGAGGGACTAACCGAGACGAAGACAAAGACGAAGAGGAGACGCGAGTCCGGTAATCAGGGGTGCCTTGCAGTAATCGCGTTAGCTAACCGGGCGCACAATCCTGGCATACTGATTACTGATACGAGACCCGGAAGTACAGCATCTAGCATCTAGCATCTAGCATCTAAAGCGTCTTCACCGGTCACGTATCACGTGCGATATATCGTTGCCTGTACTAATCATCCGCCTCTTTGTCTCTCCGACTTTCGTTTTTTTCCCTCGATCTTATTCTACGTTAAGCTCTAAGCTCCTGTCCGGGATTTAATTAATCAAGCTTTGCATCAGTTGTTTTTACGGAGAAAAGCCTTGAGGATTTTTTTCACTTTTCCTTTCGACGTTGAATACGGCGTTGGAAAAAAAATCGGGATCATAAAAATCTGATTATCTTGGACGATGAAATGAAGCAAAATAACCACCGGTAGAAAAAAATCAATGAAATTAACGTCTAAAACGATTTTCGCTATAACTTGATTTTTTTTTAAACCAGTGTGATTGATTTCATATTTTTTACTACTGTATGGATCGGAGTCTTTTCGACACTTTACTCAATTTACTTATAAACTAGATTTAGAAGTTTATTTTTACTTGCGGATTTTCGTTCGGTTTCTACCTGCACAAAATCAATGTTTCAGATTTTTTTATTCCGATGGTTAATTTATTCAATCAATTCATGTTCTTTAATTGGAAAAAATACAATCATTATCTAATTTATTATTGGTTCTTGAAGTTTTTTTTTTTAATGAAAAATGAATAAAAACTGAATAGTTTCTATTTTTAGAATAATAAGAAATCACTGGATGAGTCTGATTGGAGTTTTTTCACGAGATATTAATTATTTTTTCTCAAAAAAAGCTAATCTGAGAAGTAATTCCCAAGAAAGTTGACAAAAAATGTCAATAAATTAAACAGAAAAAGACAAATGAATGATGGAAATGAAACTTTGGGTCCCGAAAAAATAGGTTTTCTCGATTTCTTGGTAGAAAATAACGATTAACAATCATCAAAGCTTAAGATAATGAAAAAAGAACTCGGTGGTCAGAAAGAAGTGAAGATGGGGGTAATAACTTTGTTCGCATAGTTTGTGAACTACTAGCTATTTTTAGTTAAACGTTCAGTTTTTAGTACAAAAATACCTGAGGATCAAATGGTACGTAATCAAAAAGCTCGTCTTCCGCTCAGCTGTATGATTACAGTTACATACCTATCGCGTGATAATAAACCCTCTGAGAATATGCCAAGTGGTAAAAAGATTCTTCACACTGTAAAAATATCCTTCATAAGATCGTTATACTTATTGCAACAACAAAATACTGTAAAATTATCCCAACTATTTTTAAACAAGTAGAATAATAATTTGAAAAAATTTATAAGGCAGGAATTCCAAAAAATTGACCCCTAATTGATTGTAAAAGACAGAAGATGAAATCCTGAAATTCTGAAATTTAAAGATTGTTTTTCTCGTTTGATTTGGAACAAACAATTGTTCTACGATTTTCAAAAAACGGACAAAAATCAATTTTTCTAAAAAGTTTTTAAAAAAAAAAAAAACTAAAATTTGACTCTAACTTTCTTCGGCTGAAAATACAATTTTTTTGTAATGAGTCACAAATTTTCTGTGAGATTAATTCAGGAGTAACTCTTCATAAAAAAAGATTTTTCCTGTAAAATTACATTTCAGTGAATTCTCCTTTTTTTTTGTAGAAAAAAAAGACTTTCAACGTTCAGAGGATTTATTGATTTTTTTTTTCCAAATTTGAACAATTGAACAAGAAAATAAATTTTCTGTACTTTCGATTTTGCGATCAAACCTGAGAAAAAAACCCCACAGAAATACAGAAAATCTTCACATTAATATCGTGTAGTAGAAAATTCCGTAAGAATCGGACTCGAATCTTGTCCGCGTTCATTTTTGGACTGACCAAAAGGTATTGAACCACTGAAAAATAATCAATGGCTTTACATTTTGTAAAAATTCCGATTACTTTTAATTCCTATATCATACATCCTATTGATAAAATTGAAAATTCTGATCGAAAAAAAGACCCTCACGTCATTCAAAGGCCCAGATCGTGCGGGGATGGCGCCCCCAGACACAATGCGAACGTGACGTACGTCGCTGGGCTCGGCTGAGCGTTAGATGAACAACTGTTGCATCCCTTGTCGCTGAAGCCAACCCCCTCTTTCTCTCCCTCGCCGTGTCTGCCGGTATCTCCTCTCAGCGTCGAGTCTCTGTCCCTCTCTCGTCGATTTTCCGTCTCGGGTATTCGGGTAGTGCGCGAAAGGCGAAAGAATAAGGGACGCCCCGACGCCGCGTGCGATATTAGGGGATGATGCGCAAAGCTAGTGTCCGTCCGGTCCCGAAGAACTGCGAGAAAAGGCGAGCGCCCTCGACGTCGACGTCGCGTCGGGTCGGTTGAAACGTACGGCGTCGAGTCAGTCTGCGCCCGTTAACCGTCGCGACGCCAGTTGACGTCGAACTCCGTCGGAACGACGCTGCCTATATCAGCCACCGTCGCACGCGCGAGTTCAAGTTTCCCCGAGTTGATTTTCCGCGAATTTTTATCAAAGGCTTTTGATTATGATAAAAAATTGATTAATAAAAAATCATTGATTAATTAGTTTGAAAAGAAATATTTTAATCAAAAAATCGTCAAGTGCGTTAGCTTGTCGCGGTTTTTTCCTCACGGATTACGATTCATTGGAGTTTTCATCCCCTGGTGTATATTTAAAACGTTTCAAAGTCGTCATTCGTTGGACTCAATTTCAACGATTATTATTTTTTATTTA
Source organism: Euura saliciscinereae (assembly GCA_018420115.1). Classification (NCBI taxonomy): domain Eukaryota; kingdom Metazoa; phylum Arthropoda; class Insecta; order Hymenoptera; family Tenthredinidae; genus Euura; species Euura saliciscinereae. The sequence continues at coordinate 19,194 of JAFFZH010012313.1, forward strand.
ACACGTGATTGTTGATACAACGAGATCTTATCTGACTATCAAGGAATTTTATCGGTGAGTAGAGTCTAGTTTTTATCTACTAAAATCACGACAACTTTTATAAAAAAAAAAGGGTATTCAAATCTAAGGGTACTTTTATTATTCTTCTTATTAAAATTGTCGACGATTTTGAAAATATGAAAATCGTGAGAGACGGGAGTCTGAATATAGAAAATCATAATTTCATTGTAAATTTGGCAAAAGTTATATTCAATTTTTTGAAAAATCCTTTTTTTCTATCAGAGAAACCAAAAGAAGTGTAATACAGGCGATTTTTGTCTGAATATTGTATCGAGTTTTGAAGAACGTGACGCAGAGCCCGAGGCGGGAAAAAAAAATATTTGAATTTCATCGACTGACTCGATTCGACAAAAATCAGGATATCGAAAAACTGTTAAAGTGTCCTTTTCGGGACAGTAAATTGAACGTGCTCGAAAAATTTCATCCAAAAGTACAAAAGATTGTCGGAGTTATGGAAGTTGAAAATTTCGATTCAGGAAGCGAAAAAATCGTGTGACTTTCGTTGATTTTACCAATTCAGGAAAAATACAGGAGACAAAATTTTAAAAATCTGGTTACGATCGAATACTTTGATTCAGAATTACAAAAACTCGAAGTTATAATTTCACTTCACAATCAGAATTATAACAATTATTAATTTCTACAATTTGCAATATTTTTGGCTGAATTTTTGCGGTCATTTGTGACCGATACGAATCGATGGAGCTCCGTGGTCAAATAATCAAAAGCGCATTGTCCTCTCTCTTCACTCACCCTCCGAATTATGTCGTGCATAGATCAGAGTCCCATGTGTGCGACGATATTCGCCCAAATTTTACGTTTGGTTTATGACCGGACGAACCGTTTTATACAGTGTAAACAATATTGAACAGTGTGATAATCATGTTGACTCGCATATATCGGCAGTATCAGAGGGTTTGCCAATAAAGCGATATCCCACTATCGTAGCTGCATGATATCCGTCACAGTGTGACAGCGAGGAGTCTGGCTAATTAGGAATATAGGTAAAGTGCTGATGTCGAGTTAATCTCGCTAATGCACGATCGTTGGTTTTCTTTTTCTTCTTTTTCCTAAATTTTTTGCACCATGTTTAATAAATTCTCTCGTTCCATTAGCAGGGTCTGAAAAAAGGCTACGTCTGTGTCTATGCTAATAAGAGATTTATTTCGTGCGTGATGATCGTATGGTGGATATTGAAAAATCGATACGTCACGCTTACGCAAACGAAGGATGGGGTTGTTAATTATTTATTTTAGCTATATTCATAACGTCACGTGGTCGCAGTAAACGAGCCGCTTTTTATCGCTCGATTGTCACGACGATGATGAATATAAAAAACAAACAAAAAATAAGGGAAAACATTCGCGAATATGGATCCACGTAATACGAGGAATAAAAATAACCCGCAAGCGTATTTTGTGTTATAGATTTATCCATAAAATAATACATTAAGAAAAAAAGGTAATAAGGGATGCGAAAATACACTTATTTCATACATTACAGCGATAACATCTTCACGAGGTCATTATCTCGATCGTCCACAAATATCATCCATCGGGGTATATTGACTACGTCAACGCTAAAGGTTTTCAGTAGTAAAAGTCGATCGTTTGGTCAGACAAAGTTTCGAGGAGCGCGGCGGAGACATTGAAAACTAGAACTGTTCCAGGATCCTATGACAATTTTGTGCTGCGTTGAGTTTGTTTCGACTCATAATTAACCCCCCCTGGACATGGAGTATTTTCTATTAACATTCCCAGAGCGAACGAACCCGGGGTTAGGTTCACACTGTAAACGAAATGACCACCGCAATTGTGGTATGTGAAGGCTGAGGACGAATTTGGTTCTGTTCTCCACCGTGTTTCACCCACCCCGACGAGATTCTGAAGGAATTTAACACTAAAAAAAAAAATAGTTACAAGTAAAAGCGAAATTTGAGTTATTCCAAGTGAATCAATTGAATCAAATGAATCAATGAAGTTATTTAATAATTTGTGATAAATTCACAATCATTTTTTACAGTGCAATTAACATCATGATTTTGTCGTTTTTATACCGTTTGATTACAATTCATCAAAATCCAAAATGTTTTTGAACCCATTTATTCTGAATTGCATTTGAAATTCCACTACACAACTGTGTCTTTAATTTTTGAACTAGTTCTAATTTTGTTGAGATGAATAACTTCAGATATTCTGGAACGTCAAGCCTCTCATGTCCTTTGAATCCGTTTTCAACTTTTGGAATGATTATAATAAAGATACCAACGAAGAGGTATGGATGCAGAGGTATTACGGGTACTTAACATTTTCGCAATTAGATACCTGAGGGTTCTCGATTGCTGTGCTAAATTATTTATTCAATTATAACCCACGTGTTAATAATACCGTTGGTTGAAGAAGTTCAGAGTACGAGAAAGAGGGAAACATTTTCCGAGGGAAGTTAATTGCTCTGGTAATTTCTTTCAAAAGCATTAAGCCAATTAAGTGGAATAGGCGCACCAGGTGGTCTCAGCGATCTTGAGCGAGTTCTCGTTAAAAAAAAAAATAATAATAAAAATACATCACACCGCACAGACAGACAGACAGACGTCGCGTAATTATCGTCATTACACTAAATTCGTGTTTAAATTACACCGATAATCGTCTTGAAACATTTTCGTGAAGATAAAAAAAAAGAAAAAAAAACACACAATTAGAATTACCTGACTCACGTAATTAATTAACGTTCCTCAAAGAACGCTGGATTCTTTTCACTTCATCGTTTCTTCGTTTTTTTCTCTTCTTCTTTCTTCTATTTCTCTTCTCTAATCTAATCGCGAACCTCGTGACCTTTTCCGATAGTTCCGCACCACTTCACATCACATAGAATGAGTGAAAAAGAAAAAAACAAAGTTTGTTCGACGTCTCCGAGTTTCAGACCCCACGGTATTCGAGTTAGTACGATTGGTTTTATTCAAGGGTTAGAAAACCGGTGCACTTGGAAAATTTACAATAGTCGGATATTTTCAGGACGATGAATCTCGGATAGAAGAATTACGGGAACCTTCTTTCACCTTATATTATAGAAATATTCACTTTCACATCTTACGTAATTCTTATAAAAAGTGTTCAATTTTTCTTTACAAAATCCATTCAAATTTTGCATTTTTTTTTATCAACTTTTTCTACTTTTTTGGTACATTTTCAAAAAAGGAAAAATAACCCTCAAAATAAAGACGAGAATTTGAGTCGATTTCTATCCGTAGAAATATTTTCTTTACTCCAAGTAGTGTGAAGATTCTTGAAAGTGAGAATCATCCGAGAATTTCTATTTTCAGAAAAATTCAGGGAAATTCACTGAGCCATAGGGAATTTTTTCTTGTACTTGTTTTTTGTGATAAATATTTGAATAATCGACGGTATTATATCGAGTATCTTGTATCCTAGTGTCGACTCAAATTCTTCAATAAAAAAAAAAAAAAAAAAAAAACAATCCTAACATATTCAGAATCACACTTTTTAAAATCTTGCTTTTCACGCACTGGACCGTAACTCGACATTATTTGGATTTTTTGAAAAAGAAAAGAAATGGGAATAAAGAATCTTTGACAAAGAACGTCAGGGAATTTCATTTCAGTGGAATTGTCAGGCACCATGTCAGACATTCTTCTGAATATCTGAATGAGATACCATAAACCGAAAATGTAATTACGTTGATTAATTATTGGCTAAATTATCCACATTCCAAAAATCTGGTCGCGGTAGTAGAAGACGGGCTGCAGTAGCTGGGAACAAAGCAGGTTGTTCGGTTCTAATGAGCGTATCGGGCTTGTCCACATGTGGACCCAGGTTGAAGAGGTTGCCAGGTTGAATGGCGGGTCTCGTAAACAGGCGATATGCCCCAACGAAGGTGGATATTTGAGGTGGAATTTTCCGGACTGTGGCCAGTATTTAACACCGTCACGTCCGTTCGAGTGTATCCTTGTTTTTCCTATCCTTTGTCTGTCACTAATTCAACGTCCTGTTTTTCGTTTTTCCCCTTATTATTATTCCTCCTTACCTTCCTATCTCGGATGTAGCCTGTTTGTGGACACAAGAATTACCAGGAGTATAATAAGGGGACGGGGGTATAGATTCACCTCGTTTTCACCGAAGAACGACGAAGGATACAAAAGTGGGGCTAAGCTAGAGAATGACAGGGACGATACAATGTTTGGATAAGCGCTCTCGAGATATTGAGAGAACCTGGCATGATCGTAATATCAGAATATAAATTTCAACGATATTTATCCGACGAGTGGATACACGCATTCATATTATTCCATTGGATATACTTGGAAATAATCCGAGTCGTACGTCTGCTCGATATGGTGCAAAAAAAGCTGCTGGTATAACTGTACGACAGCTAAATCGCAAAATCTATGACCTTCTTTCGACGGGTTGGATATTGAAAAATGCAATTATTGCAGTAGAGAACAAAAAATGATTGAAACAATTTTTAAGTGTCTGTATACCGTCTGAACGAAGTTTCTTTTTTCCCTTAAAAAATCAGCTAAGGACGAAATTTTAAGGAAATTTCATTTTCTTGAGAATTAAAACCTCAGGGAATAAAAATTATCACCGATAAACGATAAATTGAATATTCATGGGTTACGTTGTAAATATTTTGCAAAAAGGGTCTCATTCACCCAAGAAAATCTATAATCAGTTAATAACAAAAGTTTGATGATTGATTTTTCCATGTGATAATGATCCCAATATGATTCAAAGTTCTTGAAACATGAACAAAATTAACATATAAACTAATCGGATTAATGAGTCCTTAATATATATTTCCGAAATAGTTTCTTTGACTCTTATTTTCGATCAGTTCTGATACTATCTCGGATTTTTAGCGCGTCATATTTTGGGAATCTAAGGAGAAAATAGTACGGTGATATTTTTTTCATGTGTCCATTCGAGTAGAATTGAGGAAAATAGAATGAATTAGAGATTATCAAGTTGTCAGGTCGGTTGTTTAGCTATCTGCGTCAGAAATCGTTTTCGATCTACAGTTGGGGTGAAATAATGATCCTTGTTTACAAGAACCCATCATCATTATCGATAACATTCAGAAAATACTAGGGTAATGAGACTGACTATGGTTCTGCCGTCTGCGCTTATAGAATTCGATAAAGACGGATCCCCATCGAGTTCTATCGCCTTAATAAACTAAGGACAGAACCAGTAATCAACCCAGTTACACGCGTGTAGGTCGTACCGGGGTGTCCAGCGCTGATCATGTGAGTTATGCGACGTGTTTCCGGTATCTGGTCAAACCAGACGCGCCAACTGTGACCTGAGACTCCGACTGGACGCTCGCATCGTCTTTTTGGGGGGGGTTGATAATTTGTATCCCAGGAACGTAGAGTTGTTTGAAAATTGAGTATGTGGCACCGGAGTCGAGCCAATTTACCCTGTTTCGTCCCTGGAGGGTCGCCACTGGTTCTTTGGGTAGTGCCGAAGGGTTTTATGCCCGTTGCAGAAGAGAACAAACCGCTAACTCTAATTCGCTAATGTCTTATTCAGACGCAATTATATGCCTTGATATACTCATTCTCTGGCTTCCTACAACCAGAGATTACGTTTAGCCTTTGGCAGCGCTGCAGTCGCCTTAAGCCCGTCACCTACAGGTCGTTGAGTGAACTGATAGCTCGTGAAATGTTGAGAAATAACCGAGGAAATAACTGAAATAATAAGAAATAACCGAAGCTTTACAATGGTAGTGATTTTATTTCATTACCACTCAGAGTTGCTCATTTGCATCTGTTTATAGTTGGTTTTTGAGGTTATAACATCTCGACCGCAGCGCCACTACGTTGGCGGCTGATTCAGGAAACTTTCGAACAATTTTCAAGCTTCTTTAAAGAGTTTCCGAACCTGACGACCTGTGGGTGACGCGTCTTAGGAGGCACGCGGCTTTTCTTGTGTCAGGGTCTCTCAGCTACTTCCGGTCAGTACCAATTCAACTCTGCAAGAGTATAAGTCCTACCCTATGTAGCTTATATAGCCATATAAACTTTGCAGTTTACTCGCACGGCACGGCGCGTTCTCGCGCAACTTTGGAAAGGTAACGTATGTATATGCACGTACTTCAATTTTCCGAGAAAGATCAAAGTTCGAGATGTGAATTCGTAAGGTGATTGCTTTTCGAGTAAATATAGTATATCTTTGGTCAGAGTCCGACAGTGGTTATAAAAAGTTTCATTAGACTGACTCAAAGTCTCTCGATTTGAGATAAGATCAACTGTACATGTTTTTCTTTTTCTTTTTCTTTTTCGTTTCTTTTTTTTTTTTTTTTTTTTGGTACTAAAGCAGCGAGAGATCTGCTAATCCGAACTGTCATCGAGCTTATCTTTACGTTCGTACCGGTTCGTACACTCCTGAGAGCAGTTAAGTTTTATTCTCATTCTCTCGTTTCTCCTGGTGCAGTGTAGTCGAATTAAACTCTAGGTATATATATATACAAACTTAATTAGTTCTACGTATAGCAGTCGAAATAAAACGTTCATAAAATTTGATCAGCGGTCTCAGAATTCTTACAATATTGGAATCGAAAGTAAGAGCATGGCTGAACTGAGATCCCACTTGGATCCGCCATCTTCGTTTATAATTCCGCTAAAAAATCAAGTTTCGAAATTATTTTCTGAGGTCTAATTAGTAGATTATGATATTTTCTCAGAATAACGAGTCAGTGTGATATTGTACTGATGAAATTTACCATTTTCTTGGAGTTTTCCACTCCCAGCTAGCTCTTTTTTAATGCTGCAAGATTTCAGCACCAGATGTCAGGCTGCCATATTTTCCCTTCCCAGACAGGTTTGAAAGGAAATTCCAAAACTTTTTTTCCACTTTTTGATCGTCATTGATACCAGCGGAAGAAAGAAGATTGCAAATTGATGCGAATTGATTTCTCGTCACCCTTATCTTATCTTCTATATTCAAAAAAATAGGAAAATATAAGGAAATATTGGAAGATATTGAGGAAAAATACGGGAAAACTAGTTTTTCCCGTCCTTTTCCTACCTCATATGCGTGAATGGTGAAAAATTGTCTGGATTCATTGAGACGAGAGAAATATATTTTTTGTTTGAATTACATTTTTTTTCTCTGTTACACGTGAAAAAGCCTCTGCTTTAAGCTCGGATTAAGCGAAAGAACGGATCAAAGCGCAGCAGCACCAGGTTCCCGTCTCGTTTCAATCCGCTTTATCCCTTGTTCTCTGTCCATGCATCTCTTCGATATGAGGACCCGTAATCCGTGGACCCGTTCAATACCCCTAATCTACACGCACGACCGGATTTTCCCCCATTTCTCGGACCATTTTACAAGAATCGTTTCGCTAAAAAAAAAAAGATAATTCGCAGAATTTTAAATCGAGAATTCATTAAGGGGACCAGTACAACGTGATTGAAAAAATTCTCCATACTCCAAAAATCATTAATCATTACACATCGAAAAATTGACATGTTGAAAATCACTTGTCCAAAGGTTTCAGGCACACGCTCGATCTGATTATGTCTTTCGACGTCTCATTTTCTTCGGAAAGCAATTCTTCATCGTGTGAATGAGGGAAATTGAAAAACAAAATTTTTGGACCAAGTTATCAGCAAAAGCCATAACTTATCACAGGATTTCTTTCTCAGTTTCCCTCATTCAGATGATGAAGAGATGCTCTTCAAAGAAAATGAAACCTTACGACAAGTGATTTTGAAAATGTCAATTTTTCTATGCGAAATAAACTTTGGACAAGATATTAATGATTTTTGGAGTACGTAGAATTTCAATCATTACACAGTCCCGCGTTACGGGAAGCCCGCTCCTCCGGTACACTTTAATTTACGATATTACATTACAGCGCAGTAATCACGACTGTCATTGTCGGCAGGCTCGACGGGAGAAAATTATGGCGAGTAATGCGAACATGGACTGGCGATGGTTGTATCGGTAGAGTGTTGTTGCATTTGCATTGTTACGCTATATTCACGCTGTGTTGCAACGGCGGTCAATTCTGGGTGCGAGTTCGTTATAGTAGACTGGAACGACGCGACGACACCTGGTGCCCGGAACACGCGACAATTGGATTCATTTTTATCTCCTTCATTGTACGAGGAATTGACCAGAGGTTCAAGTTATCGCGATTTTCATTATTGCTCATTTTTGTGAATACAAATTTTACCGATTCTTTCGTGTCTCGCTCTCTCTGCTCTCGGTACTCGGTGATAATTCATGGACCGATAATCCGCGCCGCCTACGATGATGCCCCCCAGCAGCCGGCTCCGACTGATCCAGAGGCGGCATGGATTTTGTTAGCAAATATTCAAACCAACAATCCCGGTGGTTCTGCGTGACCCGGTTGTTCTAAATGTGCGTTAAATACATATTTCAATGATACGGTCTGCAGACACATGAAATTATTCCGCACGTTATAGATGTACTGTATACGTAACCGTGGGCGAGGGATTCACGCTCGAATTCATTTATAGCAATGATTAATCAGTAGGTATATATAATATAGTCAATAATAATTTTTTTTTATCTACTTGCATCACGTGTTTAATCAGTCACTATCGTTTTATATATTATAAATATTCGGGTACACAGAAATTGGGAAAGTCAAATAAAGTTCGTATGCATAGTAGTATAGAAGAAGCTTGGCGAGTGCTATAAACTCTAAAAAAATATATTTTCATCTCTCGTCGTGGATTAAAACGTGATGATCTACACTCATTGTGATCAATTTGATACATGGATTAATTGAGCTCTTGTTCGAAGTTCAGAGTAGAATTTTTTTTTTTTCGCAAGGAGATCGTAAAAATAACAGTAATAAACAATACATTACATTCTCCAGATTCCTAATGTAAAAAGTCAATATTCAAAATGTCATAGCTCAGTAAAAAAAAAAAAAAAAAACATAATTTTCGAGGTTCAAACTCGATTTTGAATTGATTTTCGGACATTTTATCGACAATCATCATTTGCCCATTTCTGCAGGATTCAATAAAAAGTTCCAAAAAGGCGAAATAAAGATGAGCCAAAAAATGACACAATTTTTTTTTTTTTTTGGGGGGGGGGACGAAAAATTGTTGAAAATTTAAACTTCAGTGATTCGAAAGCCACGATTCTCCTTATTGCATTTTTTTCCCTTCTCTTTTTTCTATCTCATTATAAAATTTCTTTTCTTTTATTTTCTTGACGAATTGGGTATAATTAATTAATTCCTAGCATATCGTGAAGAAATCTATTTGTTGTGTATTTCAAAGGATCACAGCTGTAAGGTCCGATAAGTTTTTATGAAATTGCTGCATTTCATACGTATACGTTGATCGCGTGAAACTTGATCCCGTATTCGCCACCCCTCTGAGGCTCTAACAGGGGGTGTAACGTTTCTCGGAGTTCCTAAGGTTAGTTAATTTATTATAATGAGACGATCCGGTAATTGAGACCGTACCCAGTAGCATCAGAAATAGTCTGGCCTCTGGAGAGATTTCCGATCAATTTTGAACCCTGGTCCGTCGTCCAGACGAGACGGGACGAAGCCGCGACGTGACGGTGGAAATCCTTCTTATCTCTACTCTCAGATTTCATCCCTTAAAAAGTATCTCGCGAAATTCAGTCGAATTAGATACTTTGAAATGCTTTTGCCCATACTTTTTCATCGGATTGAATTCTGTCGCAATTTTTTACCTGTTTTTTTTTTCTTTTCGTCAAGAAATTTGACTAATTGGGAACAATGAGGGGACGGAACATTGTTTTAGTAATTTTACATCAATCTAAAATTATAATGATACTGTATATAGATATTCGATAAGAGAATCGATCATTGGTAGAAAATGGATTTCGAAGTTTTTTCTGGATGTTGTTTCGTGTTTCAAAAAGGCGGAAAAAATATATTCGAATCTTTTACTCGCGTCTCTACAGCTAACATTTTTTTTTCAATCTTATCATATTCGTTGTATGTGCTAAACGTACAAAAGTAAGAAAATCGAAAAAAGTCGAAAAAATCGCCAATTTTTGTGACGAATAATTCAACGATTGCTGATAAAAAAAAAGAAAGAAAAATGTACGATTCTTGAAAAAAAAGGGAATATAAAAATTCCGTAGAAATGAAGAGTTAAAAATAACTTCACAGTGTTTGTTTTATCAAAACTTTATGGACTGTGAAGAAAATCCGTGGTTTCGAGACGCCACGAATCTGAGCTAACTTCATAAAACGACTTTGAGTTTCTTATTGATGTTAGAACCGGAAATCCTTATCTATTTGGATCTTCTTTAATTTCTCGTTATTTTGTGATGAAAAAATTACAAAATTGAAAAAAAAATGAAAACTTCCATCGTGTAAATTCGTAGAAAATTAGGGTCTTGATCCCTCTTGAATTTCTAATCAACCGAACCGCGCCGAACCGAACCGAACCGAACCTCTGCACGCGGTTGGAAGATACGTCTGTTATCATTATTCATAAACCCTCTTTCCAAAATCTTATGAATAATAAACAGGTCGATTAGTTGGGCTGCATTGAAAGGTCGAGAACCACCTCGAGAGTTCTATCATCTCCTCTCATCCGTAACTAATTGACTCCCTTTGGCTACCAGGTTAATCTTTAATGAACCGTGAAGGGAAAATCGTTGGGGGTACACATAGGAAACCGTGTAAACTTAACGTTATAACGTAGGATTTACCGATGGCTGGTTCATACCGAATAAACTTTCTTAATTGGACCATATTATGCACAACGGATCAAAGCCCAAAGACGGAGATCAGTTTCGATAAGCTCGAGCCAACTTTTGCTTTACCCACTGCACTTTTTTCTCTTCATATCTGACATCATTTTATCGATATTAACTATACGGTTCCAATTAAATGCATACGAATTATACACATCGTTGGCAAATTGTTATAAGACCGCACCGTGAAATTGGGTGCGTGACTTTGTTCGTTTGGATATGATTAATTTTTGAACATATTTTATTAGACACCAGATTTGTAATAATTACGTACCGTTGGAGTCACTCGTTGCATTATATCTGTACATGTTTTAGCGGTGGATCGGTATATACATACGGTCATTAGCGGTCACATTACCGCGCTTGTTTTGCGGCTGCTGATACAAAGTCAATAATTATTAAATCTACCGAAACGAATTCCTCGATCGTTTGTAATGATAATATTGACAGAATGGTTTTGTAATAGAAATTAATAGCTTCATTTGCATTGCCCTCCATTTTCACCATCGCATTTTCTCACATTCCACAATTTTGACAAACAAATGTTTTGACAAAACAAACATGACAAAAATTTGACAAGATATTCAAATCCTGGAGAAAATTGTGAAAAATGATCCTTTTTTCATTTTCTGATTATTTTTGTTTCTTAATTTCTGTCATTTGGTCACCATTTCCAAATTCTGAGTGACGTTGATGAATTTTTTTTTTCTCTCCGTTGTAGAATTTGATTTTGTTTCCTACTTTCTATCATAATTGTTCATTTTTTTTTAAATCCTGAGTGATGTTGATTAGTGTTTTTATTTTCTCACCATTGTAGAATTCGATCAAATTTTACAGATAAATAATTTTAGGAGGAAAAAAAGAAACTGAAACAAAATGAATTTTGCATGCCAATTTTCATGGGAAAAGAGCCTTTGAAATATTGAATTTGGAAATTTCTGTGAGAAGTAGAGACTGCGGTAATTAATTACTAGAATTTTTGCATAATTGTCTCATGTTTCTAACGTGGTGAGAGATTTTTTTTTTTTCAACCAATATTATTCCCATGGTATTTTATGATTGGCTTTGAAACCGCTTTCGAGTTCCGGCTGGCATTATTCCCTCTCTTTGGCCCCGCTCCCCATATCCGGATATCCATAAGACGTACTATTCAGGCCTTTTCCTTTTTATTTAAGGCGTGACTTAAAAGCCCCGTGTATCATATTTACATGGAAATTCAGCTCCGACTTCGTATTACCGGTAGTTTGTATTCATTTACGGCACCCGTGAAAATTTACTTCTTTATATTTTTACGAGTTTTCAACCCCCGAGACACTCGCTTACCTTCACCCATTCTCTCCTCATTTCTATTCGCTTTTTTTTAACCCTCCTGAAACGTTGTTCGTTCTATTCATTCGTATCCGTCTCGAACCGATTAATCTCAATTTCATAAAACCCAGAACGCTTCTATCATCGTCGGAGGAATAAAAATTAGAAGCGAGACAAAGAGAAAAAAAAATGCGATAAAATTAAACCCGAAGAAATCGGCAACAGTTTAATCCACCGTCTGGATCTCGTGGGACGAGGATTTTCGAGGCGAGTGAATTAATGGCCGAAGTACACGTTACTAGCAAGTTAATTAATACGGAATATTTACATAGAACATTAAACAAACAGGTTGATCTGAAAGATATAGCAGTCCTTGCAGTCCTCTGGCACAGGTACCTACCTACCTTACAACCAGTCTGTATAGCGACGCGAAGGTAAGGGAAGGGTTGGTGTGGCGTGCCGTTGTAAATACGCTCCGTATTCCTGGGGCAGATAGGGGTGTGATTCATGGGGGACAACCACCGCGCAGATCCAACCAGATACCAAGACGCCCCGAGCGACGCGGACGCCACACCGTGGCCAGGTGAGGGAATCCACCCCTTCGCCCCTCGACCGAGACCATCTCTTGTGCACGCGAACTGACCATACGTTTCGCTTCTGGACAAAACCCCACCCTATTCGTGGTTCGAAGACATGAGGGGATTTTGAGAAAAGCGGTTTGCCAAATACCATCCGGATAATCGCAAGGTTCTTTCAGTTTAGGTACAGATTGACAGATTTGGTGCAATTCTTAGTTCATTTACAACGGTACTATGATCCCCCTTACCTTCTACAAATCATGTATTTATCAGACTTTAGAACACTTAAAAAACTCTATGAGACTTTAATCTGTGAGAATTTATTGGACTTCACAAGACCTCGTGAGACCTCACAAGACTACATTGAAATTTGCTAGAGTGTCACGATAACTTACAAGACTTTATTGGACTTTATGATATTCCATGAGACTTCTTCATTTAAATTTAGCGAAAGTCATGCAAACTTGGAAGAGTTTATTAGACTTCGTAGGATCTCATGAGATCGTACAAAGCTTCCTTGGCCTTCATTTTACTCGATGGGACTTCATTACTAGATCAGACTTTACAAGATATTGGAGAAATTCGTGAAACTTGAAGAGATTTCATAAAATTTGAATGGATTTTATGAACCATCGTGTGATTTTTTAAAACTTTTTGTGACATCTTAAATTATCAGGTGTAGGTACTTTGAAGTTTGAACAATATTTCAGAAGATCTGACTAGACTTCGTTCAGTGAGTTTATTGCCAGCAAAGAGGGAAGTTCGTTCGCTGTTCAGTGACTTTTTGATGTAGTAAACTGTACAAGACACATATACGGTACATAACGGGGTTCCAGTAGTAATTTAATTACGTCCTGACGTTCCTTTATTTGCTGCGATAATATTCAGGGTGAAGAGGGTGCAGCCGGTACCGCCTAACTTCTTCACACACGTGAAGACATCGCCTTCGAAATTAGTATCACATATTTTTTTCTCCCTTATAGCTTCATTCCCCCATCCTTGACTTCACCTCGAGCTTCTGCCTTTCCTGGGACTCCTTGTGAATTTGAATTTTATTCTATGCCCTCTTTTCTTCCGGCAAAAAATATTACCTCATACAATATAATAAGCCGGGAATTATTTGACGATGATTCACTTGCAAACTTGTTGCTCAAAATTTTTCAGACATAATCAAATTAGATTCTTACTTTGAGATCTGAAACTAAAATTGAAGGACAAAACCAAAAATTGTGGTACTTCGTTTTCAAATTTTAGTAACTTTGGGAAGAATATGGAGAAAATTTGTTGAGCTTGCGAAAACTACCGTAGTAAAAAAGCTGACTACTTTTGTTACTATCAATAACCGATCGATTAGAAATTTATACACTACTTCTACATCATTAATATCTAAGTTTTCGTAGCACAGTTTTTAGAACTGACATTTTGTTTTTGTGAAGCAGGAAACAAACGTCTCTGAAAATCTTTGGAAACTTAGAATGTTCTTCAACGAACAAAATGACAAGTTAATCTCTCTGGTTGCCGTATTTGACGGAATTTATCGCAAGCTCTACTTCCGTGACGTCTTTCCGTTTTCAAAATGAAGCTAGTGGATTTTGTTTTCCTCCATCATTGACAAGGTTGTTTCATTTTTCTTTGTTACACTCTAGACGCCCCCTCAAATATAGGATGAAATCTGTCGTTTTTGACCTCATCCAATTTATCCTGGACACGGTATTATAGTAATCCGTAAAATTACAACTATCACGGTATGGCAATATCAGTGGCGTGACTGAGTAAGGCGTGCCCGAGGAACGTCGGGCGGTCAATCACTTAATGTTCCATTATACACTTGCACGCCATCATCACCTGCACCGGCGTAATTGCTTATTAGTAATTATCATTCGCCAATCAAGCTAGTAGCTCTAATTATAAATAATTGATCGACAGCCACGCCGCTATGCTTCTCAAAGTTTACATGAAAATTGAAAAACAAAAATTGAAGAAGCCCTCCCATTCAAAAAATGGTTTACGTGTACTTCCTCCCCCTCCCAGCCAAAGCAAACACAAGATTATGTGGCTGATAGTCTTGGGGTCGCCCTTAACTCCGAATTCGTTCCTGCTGAGCGAAAGAGATAAGGTAGAAAGATAGCCTGAGGGTTTGCTTATGGGGTTATACCACCGGACAAACAGTTGGTTGATGTAAATTTACCTACCCTCGGCCAAGAACCAACACCCCGAAACCAACCAGAACGGGGGTTGTGTTGGTCGGAGGTAATTCGCTCCTCGTCCCGGCACTCCTGCAGGCAGGAGTAACAGCTAAGGAAGTTAAGGCAGTCCTAGGCTGCTGCACCGAGTTACGACTTGGAAAATAAAAGTAACGACACTCGCCCTCTCACCTCACCCGCACCCACTCTTTTTTTACCTTACTCAGGGTGCGGTTTTAATTGCCTTTTTTAATGCCTATGCAAATCGCTCCAACCTACCTACCGCGTGGTTAGCGTTACTCCGTCAAAGATTTACCACTATATGAAGTATTAAACACACACCATTCAAGGGGTGGCAACATCGATCGAATCAACTGTACAAGAAAGTATCGGTCACAGATAATGATCAATCTTTCCCCTTGTGTATTTTAGTACACTTCGCATTCACGCCAAATTTGAGCTCGAAATATTTCAAATTTCAGGAATTATTGATTTTTGGACTTCTTGACGCAAGAAACACAATTTTGAATATATTGAGACCAAAGTCGAAATGGAGGATCAGTTCGTCGTCCCAAACTGTTGATCGTGTCGGATTTTTTATATTCTGATTTTTGGTCTCACGTGACATTCGAGCTCCCAAAATCAGAGTTTCGGGGTTGAATAACTCCCAGAGTTATTTATATTTTGGAACGAAATTTGGTGTGCACGTTGAGTTTGTCGTTCCGCAAAAGATACTTTCTCAGATTTTCGATATCTTACTTTATTTCGAATCTACGGGTCTGCGTGACTCTTGAAATTGGCCAGCTACCTTTAGATCGTAACTGGATCTGTCCAGTTTCAAGATAATCGGGGAGGGTTGGAGATTCTTATATTTTAAATGAATTTCTACACACACTGCAGTGGCTCTGCGAACATCCCTTATTCGGCGATTGTTCTCGAAGTGAGAAGAAGGATTTCCCAGGCTGCTTCTCAACCCCCCGCTGCCGCCTCGACCGCCCGGTGTAACAATTAAAACTATAATCATTACTTTAACGTGGCAGTTAGACGTTTAGACGCGGAAATGGGGCGGAGAGATTGTCGGAGGTTAGACAAGAGCCTCAAAGACATGCCTTAAACTCTCTGCTCTAATTATTTTAACGATAATTAAGGCAGGGATTTTTCTAAGAAAAAAAAAAATACCTCGACATTTTTTCAGCGAATTTCAACCAATAAAATTTCTTATTATACTTCAGTTCCGGGTTCGTTGTTATTATACGAGGGAGTCGGACTGAATTTTCCTCCAGGCGCAAGTATACATTTCCAATTTCACACATGCAGCACTGCCGATAATAAACGGCCCCTGTTTTCGTGTAAATCAACGCCACAAACCCCTGCGCGGCTTCATCATGCAGCTGACGTTTACAGTCTCTACATATATATACATATTTTTTTAATTTTTTTTTATGTATCGATTTTTGCCTTTTCGCTCTTTTAATCGAACAATTCCGCGGCTAGGGATTACCGAGGTTTCGGAGGGTTGAAATTTCTGAGCCATTACTTTTCATTCAAAATTTTCTCATACTTGTCAAGAAAATGTTATCCGGTTCCATTACTTTTCGACTTATGAACGCGACGGGAAAGAATATATTTCTCTACAATTTATTTCGCCCATAGACCAACCCCCTACTAAAAACCGACACGCACGTCTATTTGTCTGTCTGGATTTCTGCGACACGCTATTCGACCCTAGATTCTAGTCTAGAATTGACCTAGAAGTTAGGCTTATAAATACCCGAAACATCGCATCCTCTGGTTTGAAGAAACCCAACTTGAATTTCAACAACTTTTTTCATCCCTTATTCTGAAAAAAAAAAAAAAAAACTTTTTGATCGAATAGCATCCTTCGTTTCGGCACGCTATTGTACCCGAAAAGCTTTTTTTTTGTCTGAGAGAGGGAAAAACAGGGTTATGCAAAAAGGCCAGCAGATACGACCCCTCGTTTCACCTCTTTTATTCGATAGATGCATATTTTTCATCTATGATAAGAAAGACTTGGTGAATCATTGAGTCGTTTCTCAGCGTTATCTCAGTCTCGATGTTACATTCATTTAGATTTTCTAGAAGAGAAACTACCCTGTAGATCATTTCACCAAAGATTGAGATCCATAATTATCTTCTCATTGTTTGAAATTTCAACAGAAAACAAAGAAAGTAAAAATACCATGAGCTGATGATGAATTGAGATGAAATCAGAATTCGCAAATGAAGTTCTAAAGAATACGAATTTGAACTTTATTGCGGAAATAATAGCCAAATGAATGCCACCAAAGTAGAGCTGGCGAAAAAGACGGTGGACATGATTATAGCCAAATGGAGTATTCAAAAAACCAATACAAGATACCCTTTTTTAAACAATAGAATTCTTCAAGCTTTGACAAAACCGATTTTAGATACATGAAAATTTAGTAAAAATGTCGCACTTCACAACAATTCAACTTTTTCAGTGATTTTTAGAGACGTTTTTCCAAAACACAGAATCAGATCGAAAATCCGTTTCGTCAAAGCTGAGACAATGACGATATGAACATAGTGAATAAATTTCAAACCAATCGATTTAACGATTCCGAAGAAATCGTGGCTACTGTTTTCATTATTGGCTAAAAATCTAGTCTTCGCAAAATAAGCTCAAGTCAAGTTTCGTGCTTTCTAATCCGGTTTGCCGATTCCCTTTTTCTCCAATTTTCGCATTTAATCAATGACAATTTTGAAGTTGAAGTACACATGATATCGTTTGTTTTATATCGGGAACTTCCATGAAACGTGAATTAGTAGGTACCGGGTGTAATCATGGCCTTAAAATCTAATGATCATTAGAATCCAAGGCGTGCGTGAACCGCGTTAGCTAATATTCGCAAACAGCTGACGAACATTAATGGCGAGTGACACGCTAATTAATAGATGATACTCAGCGTGGTTTCGCAGGCGCTCAGGCAGGTCTGGTGCGATGTGGGTGAATAATGAGAGAATTTCATTCCGTAGTTTTTGATTCTAAAGCTAGAATAATTAATCCGCGGAGCAGGATAGAAATGAACAAAAGCTTCGATTATAAACGATCAAAGACAGAAAAAGGGGATGATAACAATTCTGAAGTTGATAACGAGAAACAACGTCATCCAATCCCGGTTGAAGCCATCCGTACGACATCACGTGCTTCTGGCAGGGCATTAACACGTCTTGAACAACGTTCGGTAACCCAGTTCGTGACCCTCGCAATAATTTGCGAACAGCACCCGCATCTAGTGGTCGGCAGGACTGATCAACACCCGGATGTAATTAGATTAGATGTTGCGCATGTGTTCCTGAAGGACGGAGAAGAGGAGGGCGTGGAATAAAATGAGAGAAAAGAAAACTGTAACGCAGGATCATTTCATCCAGGAATAATAATGATTCGCCATTTTGAATCAGCTGAAAGGAAGATCATTTTTAACGGATCTCCCGAGATGTTTTGTTTATCGAGGACCTGTGGATTCCGTTAACGTTTGGAATAGTAACTTGGATGCTGATGAGGTGATCAGATTCGGAAAATCATAAAGAAATCAGGAATCTTGATTCGGGGATATTTGAATATCGTATTTTCTCTGGATCGAATCTCGCCCCAGTATCGCGGTACGGACGTTGAATCTGTTATATAGCATACCCTCTGTAAATGTAAACGAGAAGAAGAACTTCACGCTGCATGGGCAATGATTCTAAGAAGATGAGACAAACATTGAATTCTGATTCTTGGTACTGTTTTCTTCGATCTCGTGGTCTGAGGAATCTGATTGATCAACAACGTGGTCGGTCCAAAATAGTAGTCGCAATACGGGAAAACGAGATTCTGCATCGTTGTAGCTACAAATTAAAGTTTCGGTACCGAATAGGAAGGAAAATAATTCGTTTTATCAAGTTCTCCGAGTGAATCGGAAAAGTAAAAGTTTAAGTAAAAAAAGAAGTTGTAGTTCGATAAACTTGTTACTGTAGAAGATAAA
Organism: Euura saliciscinereae; assembly: GCA_018420115.1. Taxonomy (NCBI): domain Eukaryota; kingdom Metazoa; phylum Arthropoda; class Insecta; order Hymenoptera; family Tenthredinidae; genus Euura; species Euura saliciscinereae. The sequence goes on from JAFFZH010012313.1 coordinate 38,078, forward strand.
TGCTTTATTATAGTTCTCCCTTAGAACTCCCGAGACCGAGAAGCAGCACAGTTATACCGTGAGAAATCGATGGTTAATAGACAAAGTTGACACCGTTAGAGCATTGTGTGTATAACTGCTTTCAGAACTGCTGGGCGTTTGTTTCACTTATGTTACGCGAGACTAGAGCACAGGTTCTCCCTTCCTATCTCTCTCTCTCTCTCTCTCTAAGAAAGTTACTGCCCTTATGCCCATGTCGGAATAGGAAGAAGCAGAGACGGAAGGAAGGAAGGAAGGAAGGAAGGAAGGAAGGAAGGAAATAACAGAGGGTGTAGTACTAAACCCCTAAATTCTCCAGGATATAGAATCACGGACTTGTTTCAGCTTCGAGACTGCGGCTCTCGTTTCGGTACTGACCCCGTTTCTCTTGTCCGGAGATCAAAACCATATACTTGTTCGGAGTCCTGGGGAAATTTTAGCGAAAATTTATAAGGGAAACGTCCCCTCGTTGCCAGTGCGATCTTTTATTCAATTTCGCAGATAGCCGGTCCGCTTCCGTATGTCACGGGTTTTCAATATTCCGTTTTACACGTACCTTTGTCTTTCGTCTCGCGCGGTCCCACGTTGGGCGCCAATTGTAACTTTACACCTTCATTTCGTGTCCAGTACGTGGACACCGGACACGAAGGTTTTCTGCAGTCCCGAGCCTGGGGTGACCCGCACCAGCGGTTCGATCAATTTCCATTCTAGTCACGCAACCAAGTTTCAAAAATCATTCGGTCAACGCGTGAACGGTACATTCTTCGATATACCTTTCCCGATGTGACTTTCGCCTCTCTCTGGGGGCTTGATACTCCCGCGGGAGAAACCACCCTTGGCACATTCTTGAGGCAAAAACCCCGCCAGAATTCGCCCGCTTTACTCTTCGTGCTCTCCTGTTATTCGCCCGCTGCCTTCACCCCCTACGTCGGTTCCCGAGTTCCCATTTCAGACCGGAAACTGGTGACAAAAATCGGCGTTTCATTTGCTACAAGTATGGCACCCCTTCAGGGGTCAAATTACACAATCAATGAAGGGAAAATAGTGGTCATAGCAAGTTTCGAACTTGTCGAACGATTTTCTCTTCCACTTTCCGGTAGTTTACTGTTACTGTTATCATTTCTTGCGCTAAAATTTCATCGGCGACAAAAAGAGGACCGCGAATTTTGGCGAATTTCTTTGGGTACAAAAGCCTGCGTGCATAGAACCCACGGTTGAAGTTATAGCACCAGCCATTGAATGTACGTTTCTAGCTACGACACCCAGTGGTGTTTCTTAAGGTAAACCGCCCACGGTATCGTGGATAACGTACAGCGTTATGTAACGAGCCATGTAAACCATGAACGCCGCTGCATTCTGTGAGACTGTTACTGGATAGAATAGAGGGATGCAGGTTTAGAGGTGGTACGAGATCGCGCTGCTGGATGCTATCATATTACATCCTGCGCCATAAAGCGAGAGGGGTTGTAACTAATGCATGAAGGAAACGTCTACGCTGTCAAAATGGCGGATGTCACGCTAAAACGGAATATTCGTATCTCTGAATAATCAACGAGTCGACGTGTCATACGGAATTCACTACCTCGCGGAATCATGCCTTCGACCCCTGCACTGTTATCCGATCTTCCTTTCCAGTTACCCTTTTTTGATGCTTGGAGTGAAGAAACGTAGGTCGTAGGAAAGACACATGAGTTTGATATTGGTGAACAAATCCACGATATTTCGTAAAGCAATTCTTAACCTTGTTGTGTTAAAATCGTTTTTAGCGTATCAGCTTGTGATTAATCTCGTGACATCGGCTGAACTGTTGTTAAATAATTGAAGAATCCGCTTCACCCCGATCTTTGCCACGTGAAAATGTCGTTGACACTAGGATACCCTGAATAATCCAGGATTCAGAATATCCAGTATGGTCTGCCTTTGGAATTCCCTCCGCGTTCATCGAGGGCGATCACACACCAGCGGAAATTGGACATAATTAATCTTCCTCTACTTCCAAAGTAATTGGCAATAGAGGGAAAAATAGTCCAGTCCGGGATCAAGTCAGTTTCTTTCTCTTCAGCTGCCAGTAAACCCAGCTAATTCTATATCCTCGATGTAAACTTTTTACAACCGCCAATCTAAGACGCGGAGTTGGTATTATTGTCTACATGAGACACTATCTCTACAAATTGGAGTACTTGCGTTCATCTTTAACGACTCTGCTGATCTACCGGCCCAAATTACCCACGAGTGGAATAAAAATCCTCGAATCTCTCCTGGATTTGCGGGCGCGCAGCGTGGTCTCGCGGTCCGAGTACCCGATTAGAGAGCGGGAGGCCCGGGTTCGAATCCCGGCTGGGGCAAGAAAATTTTTCTCATCAAAAATTCAATTAAAACGGTCTTAGGCGACTTGTTTACACTTTGTTTGGTAATTTGCAAAGTTTATAACGCTCTACCGAACAAGGTGACAGAGAATCGAGTGAGAATTAAAATCCGAATGCTCTCTCCCTCGAGAAAATCTCTGTAATTGATAATGAATCGGAAATTCGCAATATCGTGTCGCGGTCATCATCCCTGACTTTGGGGGGGTTGGCGTCGGTCGTTCGTGTCGTTTGGGTCGAGTTGCAGTCGTTGCATCGATCGTCCTCCAGATTTACCGTGCGCACAATGTCTGCTACCCCCAATCCCATGTTGTTGGTGAGGCCAACGTATCCTTCTCGAAACATGTGTCATGTTATTTACGGGTGAGGCATTACTTGTTCGTTGATATACTGCGCGTTTTATTCTACGTGGACGGGGTTGAAATATGGTGACTATTTCTACCTTTTACCTTCTACCTTTCTGCTTTTCATTCATGTAGGCTTCGTAATTGTTTTTCGCCAATATTCTCGGTATCCAGGTTCGCCAATTAGGGAACCAGGCACTCGGATTCGAGTCATCGAATTTGGACCTCGCGAATCGGAAGTGGCGCCCGACGACCCTAACAGCCTGGGAAGCATCCTCGAGAATTTCGTTTCATTGTCGAGCAATTTACCCTCGGGCTGTTTCTATCGGCGAATTAGTCTCTCTTCGATACTCGAAATCGTGCAAATACGAATCGACAGTGATTTTGCGGATTTGTGGAACGACTCTCCCCAGGGACGTGGCCCCGCGTCCTTGAACCACGGCACGATTGGGTCCGAGACCAAGAAGCCCGGCCAAAACTTTGGCAATGAGCCAAAATTGATATCCTGGGGGTAACTTGGGTCTCTGATCGCAAATTTGAAATCGGAAGCTTGAAATCCAAACACTTGGTGATTCTAGTAATTCGTCAAAGACTATGAAAAATGAAAAATCTCGATGAAAAATGGGTATTTTTGGAATAATGAATTCGAAGGAAGAGTTAAAGAGCAGAAATTGATGGAATCATAAAAACGCAAGTTTCGGTCGCATAATTTGATCCGAGGTGAATTTTGGAGCGAGAAAGTGCAGTCTGCTCTCCCTATGTGAGATACCCGCGATCCTTACCTGTACTGGGAAATGGAACAGGGCTTGCGTGATCAACTGCAGTTACAGGGCCTCTGAGAAGAACAGGCGGGTGGCTTCCTGGCTATCCGAACTTTACCCTGGCATCCCGTCAGTCTGCCAGCTCCTGCAGACGTTGATTTCAGTAGAGAAATTCAAACTGTGTTACACGCATATATGGATACATATATAAATATATATATATACACATTTTGCCTCATAGTTGAGAATTGTGGTATTCCGAACACGCGTTTGTACTGAATTTTAAACAGAAATATTGACAGCCACGATTTTACAGTGACGAGAACGAGAATTCCGCAAAGACAAGACAAGACGTATTCTTTTCTCATACTTTTGTTCAAACAATTTACCAAAGAGGGTACATTTCCAAAACGATCCTTATACAAAGTTGGGTACATAGTAAAAGGGTAATTATTGAAGAGGTTAAACTTTCTCGGTAATCAACTTACGATTAGTTTAACAAAGTATGGAGCAAACTGTGAGAGGTAAGATGTACATACCTACCTCTGGACTCCGAGAATCAATTAGCTTTGACGGGAGTGTAGAGATTGAAGTTTCAAACGAACAATATTGCATCGCAGTTCAGAGGCATAATACCTGCAGCTTTTTTTCGAGCTTCTTCTCAATCCCATTTCACTACATCTTTCAAGCTTATTAGGCAGGGTCGTAAATTATAAGTTTCACGATTTATGGTAATACGGGGAATCTTTACTCAGTTTCGAAAAACACTCTCAATGTTCTTAGAACGTAGATGAATAATGAGCAAAAAAGCTCTAAAAAATAAATAAATGGGTTTTCGTTCCATGCGTCTGTACTTCGACACTGAAGTTTTATAGTAAGGATGACCCAAGAAAACAAGACTGTTTTAAAACGTGAATAAAAGCTGATCTCGTCGACCGATTTTCAAATTTCCTCTCCTTCTGGAAAGAAGAAGGGTCGAGCTTGCATTAAGCTTTAGAAAATTGAAACATGTCTGAAATACAGTATATCTTAAAGAACAAATTTTTCAAGAGTCATTTAGTGGAGAGAAATATATAAAATTAGTATCTCTAATTTCGATTTTACTTCAATCTGATTACGGATAGAGTTATAAATTTCTTGTTCCGTTAGAATCTCGTAGTGATATTTTAGAAGTCGGTTTTCGAAGAGCCTATATATTTCAGCAGACAAAAAATGAAGTTTTGCTGAGTTTTTCGAAATCTAAATGAAAGCTCAACTCTTTCGCCATCCACTGATGAAGGAATTTCGAAGATAGCTGGTTGGCGTGGAAACAGTTTCAAAATCATCCATTTTTTTTTTTTTTTTGGTGCTTCTAATCCACGATTTTTTTCTCCAGCATACTGAGATAGTCAAGACTAATTTCTGTTATTCCGTATGTAACTGGCTCCCACAAATTTGTCATCCCAATGACTCATCCCTCGTTTGGTAATTATAGCAGGGTAGAACAGTGTGCAGGAAGTCGATCGGATTTAAGCACTGCAGTTATCTTCCATCCTAATTCTTTTTTTTCTCCCTTTCTAATTCGTTCCACCCTGGTATGAGAAAACGTGCATGCGAACCTTACATTTATCTTCCTCGGTAAGATTCAGTCGCGTATTATCTCAGTCTCGCATCGTTGCATTGGGGTTTATTTCTGCATATAGGCCTGAAAAAAAAAGGTGTTTGAAGTTGAAAAAAAGAAATCACGCGGTGATTCGTACTTGCGGCTAGAGTAAAAAACTAAACGAAACAAAAACAAAAAGTGAAAACATCTCTCGAAGACTCTGGCATCTGACAGATAAGAGACGGAGATAGAGATGGTGAGATCGCAAAAAGGGATTAACACCGTCTGCCAAGCCTAACACAGCCCGTTTCTTATGGGCGTATGCAAATCCCTGGTGGCTTAATTACGAGAACATGCCTATCGCACCTATAACGAGAAGGTTCTGGCTGGTCCCAACTCCCAGCAGCAACGGGAACCGGAAACTCGATAAATTTATCCGAGTTTAAAGATAAGAAGAACGAACCTGACCAACATCCAAGAAAATTGCCTGCATCGATTCAACGGTGAATGAAAACCGCATTAAAAATCACAAACCCATGACCTGAAGATGTAGAAAAACAAAATCGTTGATCCAATCATTTTTTCGTCCAAATTTTTTGTTCTACCACAAAAAACTTCAAAAATTGTCCATGAAATATGAGTTTTACCAAAAAATGACAAGACTTCTTGTGCATCATCTTGGAAAGAACCTTCAATTTTTTATTAGCTATCATGGCAGCTCATAATTCCCATGACTTATTTCAAATTCGATCAAATCTTATCTGTTAAATCTTATTTCAAAATCGGTTCAATTTTATTTATTTTTTAAAATTTTTTAAATCAAAAACTGTTGGGTTGACGACTTTTTATCGATTTTCTTATCTCTCACGTCTATTCGTAATCTCGACTCGCTAGTAGCTTCTTCTGTTGGAGCTGCCAATCAGCAATTTTCATGCGGATAAAATGAAATTCCGCAACGCCCGTCACGTAAGTCTTGAAAGTCTGAGGTGCGCGGCTTGGCTTCGATTCGAACACGTAGTTGTCACTGCTTCCGGTAACCGAATGAAGGAACAAGCGTGTGAGATCAAGTAAAGTATGGGAATAAAATGTCACAGACTATGTCCCCGAGGTTTTATATTTGATTTTTGATTTTTAGTTTTTTAATTAAAATTGAACGAATGCAAAGAAAAACCCTCGATCTTCTCTCTTTTCGTATACATACGCAGGTAAAACCGACGGGACGGGAGGTAGAACCTTTTCAAAAGTATTTTAACAAACTTTTCTTCACTAAAAGTCTTTTTCGAAACGAAACAAACTTTTTGCAATTTTTTTTTTCTTCCTTTTTCTTTAAACTTTGCAGAATTCTTATACCGTTGATAAAACTTTCTAGTCAGCTCAGAGTCACGTACCACCTTACCTACTACTGCCCTATGGGTCCACGGCGTGTTGGTATTAGGAGACGAAATGGAAAAGAATTTTACTCGATCAAAAGTCTGACAATTTTAAAAAGTCACTCGACTTTGATCGATTTCGGTGTGAAAAAGTTTGAGTCCGAGGTGTAAAAATCTTTCTTGTATCTCCTCTGAATCATTGGACTTTTCTCCCTGATGGTAATTCGATGTTGAAGTATGAAGAGGAAAAAAAACGATCGAAGAGGTCAAAAACTGGGCGTAAATATCGTCGTTTTTGAGATTTGGGATATGCTTTCACCGCTTATGTTTCAACGATCGTAAACTTGCCGGCTTTCAGAGCCTGGGATCCGGAACTTTAGCAACAGGTAAAGCAGCGGGAAGCCGAAGGCTTACTTATCGCTGGACCATCGGAGTCGAGTCTGTCCCAGAAAGAGGGATGATAGTAGATAAAATAAAAGGGACTAGATCTTGAGCGAAAATTTTCCCGGGATTTTTCGTATACCGAAATCAAAAAAACACAAACTAATTTTGAAATTGTGCGTCCAGGCGATACGAGATTTTGCGAAATATCATCTCCGGCCTGCCAAGGGGTGGAAAAATGATGCCTGGGGGTTTTGTGAAATAATGTATGCATCAAACCACGGTAACTTTTTCATCGCCACACGAATTTAAGCCCCGGGTCTCGTTTCCCTCTAAGCCTTCGTTGACGTAGTAAAACCAACCCTTTCAGTATCACAGGTGGGATTTTAAACGCGGGCGGTGAAGAGGGACGGAGGATCAGAAGGAACGAAATTTTTTGGCCGATGCCGTTTATGGAAGGAGAATATCACTTTTTTTTTATCAAACTCGTGTTTTCACGGTGACTTTTTTTAGATTCGTTGAATTATTTCTGATGAGGTAATTTGTTGGGTCGATATAGAATGAAAAACCTTTTTTTTTTTTCTTTAATCGGTGAAAAACGCCCCGACGTCCTTTCACCTGCTCCGCGTCCGTTTTCCCATCATCCCCTTGATTGACGAGGGTCGTGTCACGCGTCAACGCCGCTTAACTAACTTCTCTTTACTCTTGTTATTCGTTGAGTTGAGTGCATCTTCTCGTATTCATTCTACTTGTTTGCATATTGAATTTTATGCCCGATCGATTATGAATATGAATTTCATTCTCGGCGAGGTTTCAAAACGAGGTGACTAATGCATTGAATAAATGAACAAGTTTAACCAGATGAGTCAAATGAATTTTTCAACAGTGCAGAAAGCGGTTCCGTTCTCTCCTTTTGGGAGGAAAAACGATAAGAGAACGTGATATCCTCAAAATATCAGATAAATTTCAACAGTAAATTATCTAGATGAAACAAAAGATGATGGGAAATTATCTGGATCGATTATATTATCAGATGTATTTGAATGAACGTATGATATGATCGAATTGTTCCAATGATTTAAAGAAGAACAATAATTATAGCTCTTATCTAGATGAAAAATGAGATGTTACACCAAATTATCTAGATGCTGCTAGGGCGAATAAAAAATTCGATTTTGTGAAAGTGTGTAATAAGAATTCATTTATCAAAAAATTAATCGTCAATTTTGCTCTCGATTCAGATAAAAGATGACTCTAAATCATCTGGCATCTACAAGATGGAGAAGATAATTTCATATATTTTATCTAGCGTCTAGATTACGGAGCAGTTGATTTCATGCATTTTATAATGTGAAAATATTGAGCGAGAATATCGAAACAAGGTGAAATAGAACAAATTTGTTATTCTACAAACCTAGATAATAGATAATCAGGAATTATCTAAGGATGAAATAAAATATGATTCCAAAAATTCTATCCTAGGATAATGTTCATTCATTCTGATGGATTGCAACGCGATGAAGATAAATTGAATTTTATCTGGATCTGGATCATAGACAATTCGAAATTATCTTGAAGATAAAATTGAAGATAATTTCGAAAATGCGATCCTAGATGAATATTTTCATTTAATAGAATGGAAAACAATGCCATTAGAATGCATTTTCTTTTATCTGGATCTAGATGATTCGGAATTATCTAGAAGATGAAATTGAAGCCGGTTTCGAGAATTCGATCCTTGGATAATTTTTATGCATTATAATGAAACAGAATCTCATAAAAATACATTCGTTTTGATTTGCATCTAGCATCTAGATACTAGATTCTTCCATACGAGTGAGATAAAATTCTATAAAGGTGAATTTAATTTTATCTACCCCAAGATAAAAGATAACCAGAAATTTAATTATCTAAAAAGTAACCAGAACAACAATTCCATCGAAATTAAATCTTGCGAATGATACACAGACGGAAAATAACGATTTTTAACGAAATTTGTATATGTATTATAATGGAACAGAATGCCATAAAAATACATTTGTTTTAACTTGCATCTAGATACTAGATAATTCCAACTTATCTACAAGATAAAATTGAAGATTACTTTGGAAATTCGATTTTCGATTCGTCCTTCCACATAAAATGAGATAAAATTCTATAAAGGTGAATTTAATTTCGTCCACCCCAAGATAGAAGATGACCTGAAATTGAATTATCTAAAAAATAACCAGAACAACAATTGATCCATCGAAATTGAATCTTCTGAATAATACACATGTAAAAAATGACGATAAAATTCAATAAAATTTACTTCAACGTCTCGGGGACTCAGATTAACGGTATAATCTCTGGAATATCCGATCTAAGATCACCTCAATAACGCGTATAAGACTATAAGCCACATTCTAGCTAACTAACGATGAGATGGATTAACCTCGCCAACTTTGTGAGATACATCACAAAGGGTGTTCCTACCGCGGCTAAGCTCCAAGCTCGTATCTTCGTCACTTCTTTATCCTTACATATAGAATGTTTGAGGTGATATCGTTAGATCCAATATGATAACGCGTAGAAGGTAGAAGGTAGAAGGTAGAGACACCGCGGAGTAGAGGCAGAGCGTCACGTCATCGGGCGAAGCCTAACTCCCGCGAAGTTTGAAATTATGCGGCGTTTATGCGCTCATTAACGTGAGTTACGACTATCAGAGTGGGGGGAATTCGGCCTGCCGCGGCCGTGGAATAACGGGAAGCGTGGCGTATGCTCTCCTGGCTTCCAACGTATCCCCTTTGAGCCGGCGTCTCCGTAATGCCTCGTGATTAATCCCCGTGGGGGATGAGAAGCGGGCGCACCCTGTTCCTATCCGAACGGTGCATCCTTGCCGTTTTCCTCATCGTCGAGGTCACAATAAAAATCCGAATCTTTTTTATAACATTTTTTTTTCGTGTCTCGTTGGAAAGGCGTTCGGAATTTTAATAACGGTATCCGAGATAGCAGGAATTTTGAATTAGATTTCCGGAAGACTAACGATCGCAACGAATTCGCAGCTGCTTCCCTGCGGCGAGAGACAATTGGTCGGGTGACGGATAAATTGAACCAGATTAGAATTTTGGATTGAGAGATACAAGGGATTCGGACGGAGCCAGGGACGGACTCGGGGACACATGCGAATTTAGAATCAAACGAGCCTTCCAAGAACACGGGGATATTTATAAATATATGTAGACGAGATTAATTTGGCTTTAGGACGAATTAACTTTCTATGGCGATCTGCCAGTCTGGGGGGGAAAATCGGTACCGCGTATCGTGTACCCTGTTACCCAGACCTCGCAACCACCGTTTCGATTAATAGAGATTAATTACGAACTTGCTGAAATTTCGAACGCACGATATCCCACAGGATTTTCGTCGACGAAACCGTCGCTGATGTAAAAGTTCTTTTTTTAAACACTTATTTAGGTGACGAATAAGTAGTTTAACAAGCAAAATCTCAGGCTGACCCTGCTTCCCACTCGTTTTGAGCTCAAAATATGCTATGATTCAATCTCAATTTTGGAAATACTTGAATATAAAAAAACTTAATCATAAAAAAGAAACGTAATACATAATACATTTTTATCTCTCTTTTTGAAACAGTTGATGAAAAATTTCCAGAATTTTATATGAGGTCCATTAACAAATTAATACACTCAGATAAATTTGGATGTCAATTTTCAATGAAATTGAAAAAGCAGTAAATTATGGTTGAATAGATTCTGAGGAAATATAATCGATTCAGCCGATTAATCGAGTGGCAAAAATGATCGATTATTTCTGATAATTTTCAAACTTTAAATTGATTATATTAAAAAGCTTGAAAAAAAACCTTTAAATATTGTTCTGATCCGATTCCACCGCCCATTTCAAAATTTTTTGATTACACCCATTCAAAAAAAAAAAAAAAAAGAAAGAAATTCGCGGATGTGTACCGGCGGTTTATCTCGTCTGTGTGTGCGAGAGGCGACTCTTTCATCGATTTTATACTTGAAACCAGATGTTACAGACCGTAACGCGGTATTTGCCGTACGGCGGAAACACCGCGTTGTAATAATAAACCGCGGCACGCGCCAAAAAGGCGTTTAGTATTGCGCGTTAAGAGTACCAAAAGTATTAAAATCATATATCAACCGAGATGATTCCGGAACTGAAGGCTTTGAAAATGTCACCTGTTTTCTCGTTCTTAGTGCATTTTGTTTTCATATATTTGCATCTGTTGCATCTTCATTTGAATCCACTTGAAATAAAGTTTTTGAAAATTCTAAGTCCGCCACGTCGACCATCCATAATCTTTTGTCCATCTTTCGTATTTTTCCATATTTTGTCTTTTGCAAACTTTTTTCATCACTAATACCCCGAAAATAGAAGCATTTTCACTGCGATACGGATGCATGCGAGTGGAGAACAGAAATTCAGTGGTCAAGGTGCGCAGCTTCTCTCCTCCCATGACACGATCCCAACTTACTTTTTTGGACAACGTTACCTTCGCCCTTCGGCCTTCGACTTCTGTCCGTTTCGCGATGGGAGTCTGTTAAATTGTTACTTTAAACCCGGCCTATCATACCCCCTGAATACTGAATGACTTCTTCGTCTGATACAGAGACTCTTGGGGATCGATTCGAACTCGAGGATAGTCTCTTAGAAACAGGAGTCACTCGCGGATATACGATACTCGATACAGACGGTTTTAAGAGGAGATATTTTATATAGTCAGAATTTTTATCGATATTGTGATCGCGGATTTATTGATAAGGTCGATAACATTCGAGCATTTGGAAACTTTGTATAATTCTTCGATTAGAGCCACGTCGATTTTTACGGTTCTTGCGATCGATTTCTGTGACTAATTTCAGACGTAAGAAAATCTGAGAAGAATTCAACAAAATTACTGATAATTAATTTTTATTTCACAATTTTCAAGCAAATATGAATCACAAAAATTATCAAAGAATGAATTGAGAATACAGGGAAATTACGCGAACTTGGTCAAATGATCGAAGATTCAGTAAAGGATGACGAAGAGGGTAAAAAAAAAATCTCTTACAAAGAATCACTGAAATATTCCTATAAATTCCTTAGCATCACGGAGTACAACAAAAAAGACTCAAAAAATTTATCAGAAGTACAAAAAAATTTCCAAATAGTTACAAAAATCTCTGTTTTAAAAACGTTTCAAAAACGGATTTTTGTCAGCGAATCATACTGAATCACATGAAATCCTGAAGAAGCCCAAATAATTCCAAGAAATAATTCCTCTTGAAAAATGAGGAATATGGTACAAAGGACCTTCCCTAATCGTCAGTTTTCCAGAATCTTCGTCAATACACACAATCGAGACACCTTTTCTCTTCGACCCGAGTTGTTTGATTCTAGAATAATTGGCGTTCACGATACATAAGAAAACCGTATCTAAATTGTCGCTCGTTTATTCCACGATGATGATGCGTTCAGGTGTTAAATTGAGGGTCCCTTTATTCTCGATCTTGTTGCGAAGAGTGGCGTAAAATTTGAAGAAAAAAAATTTTACTTGCGTTCACTCACCGATAAATTTGGGCATTTTACGTATCATACTTCTGAGAAAATAAAATAAACTGCCAATTTGACGTCAGTCTATTGCTCACGACGAACATCAGAGGAATTTTTTCATCGCTCTAATGATCGGGAAAAACTCGATATAGCATCTTGATTTTATCACATCAAGCGAACGAAATTTTCAATGTTGACAATGTATTTGTATTCTGTTTCAGATACGGTGAGTTGGTTTCAAGTCACGAGTCACTACGGTTTCTCCGTGCTTCGGAGCATCGATCAATTCCGTTTCACCACGCCTTGAACAGTGAACAGTCGGTCGTATAACAAAGAGTAAGTCTCATCGTGAATTGCAAATTCGTTCGGTGCCGAAAACTCGTAAGTGCGAAAACGCAATGGTCTGGAATATGATAATTCAAAGCATGGTTTTCGCCCAGCTGGGGGTGAGAAAATCGGCGATTCCCGCTTGAATTATGCCGAAGAATATGAAACTTCGCGGGGGGATGGAAATCTCGAATTTGCAAAAGATTAAGTCACAGAGTTACAGAAAATGGAAGACGGGCACTTAGCTGAAATCAAATGACCAGGGGATACGAGAATTGACCCGAGAACCTACGGGTTCGTTATCAAAATGACCGGGGCGAAGTACCTCGGAGTCTGCGGGGCCGCCGCGCATTGGATTCGATTTATGCCAGCTATTTACACCAGGCGTCTACAATGGTACAACCGAATGTTCGATATTAATCCTTGGCTTTTTCCACTGTTGAAATACTCGAGGAAAATTATTACCCACGTTCATGTGAGTTATGGGAAATTGCAGAACGTATTTACTAAAACTTATACCTACAACAAACGCCCTCCTTCCCCCCCACCAGGATAGATTAGCGCCCTTCACACAAGACTCAATCATCGAGGATTTCGAGATTTCATTTTCAGAGCAGAAACGATAATTTTGTGGTAATCATTGACGCGTGTATCATTTTATTGACTCTTTTTTTAGTGGAGAAAAAACTTTGCAATTCTATGAGGTTGAATGAAATTTTGAGATTCTTCAGAATATGTTGTTTGTATCGATCACGACGTGCGAAATTTGATAAGGAGCACCGAAATGGCGAATGTGTTTCTTTTTTAAATTACGTTTACTAGAAACATAGTCATTATGCCATTACGTCATTTTTTTCATGCAAAATCTACCTTGACAAGATTTTGGAAAAATAAGTTGCCCACTTTGAGCTTGAAAATTTACAGCTTTTCCAATAATCTAGACACAAAGCAATAAAATAAGAAATATTGATCTCAACTAGTCGTCGATTTTGTGATAAATTCAACTTCATACCACGTTTCAATTTAAAATATCTAAAAAAAAATTCAGGATTCATATTCATATCATGTTTGATGATTCTTACAATTTTCAATATTCTTTAATGAAATTTTGTGTGCGCACGAAGTTCACCATCCCAAGCAATCGATCGTTTGATATTTTTGATACCCTCCCTTTTGGCTTTCGTGACTTTTTTCGTCTGAAAATTCTAAATATCAAAATTCAATAATTTCAACAATTTTTTATATCGTTGGGTGAAATTTGAGGTACACGATCAGTTCACCGTACCGAAAAATATAGTTTCTCAGTTTTTTTTCAATCTCCAGAGAATCTGTGAGTTTCAAATATGTTTTTTCCGTCTTCGGTCTCGTGGCTCGTTTTCCAAAAAAATCGCCAGTCATCTGAGATCAATACAACACGTAGCTACCCTTGTAGCTAAATTCCCAGCTCTACAAGAATCTCACAGTCTTAAAAAAAAAAAAGAAACTATAACCAAGAAAAAAAAAGAATTCATGGACACCTCGGTGTGGCAAAGCTGCAAGCTGTGAGTTAGTTTAATCTATCCCCCAAATATCGTTGTGCAAGTTTCCGTTGAACTGATTGCATCTAAAATTCATTGTAGACAGCAAGCCGGGTATAGTGCATAAACTGGATGGAGGGGGGGTTTGACAATCTCTGTAGGCAGTCTCGCGGATTTGCATTGAGTGCGTTTCCAGAAACATACCGTATTCCGCATTGCCGTCGTGGTACGAACCATAACCTCGGACCGATCAGTACTAGCACGAGATGGGGGGGGGGGGGGGGGGGGGGGGGGGGGGGGG
>JAFFZH010012313.1:52700-85282 GCA_018420115.1 Euura saliciscinereae
GTCCTAGAGTCCTGAGTTCCCCCCCCCCCCCATTCTCTCCGATGCGCCTGCAGAGTTTGAAATGGATCGCGGATTGTTAGCGCCTTGAATAATCTATTAATTATCCGTCCGTTCGCCAAGCTCCTTGATGATAGAGATTTACCAAAGTTCCCTTGTAGTTTATACCTCGATCGTTAATTATTCACTTTTTAATTGAAGTGGCCACCACAGAGTCTGCGGAAATTCCCTTTACCAAATTTTTTTGTTTCGTTTTTTACTTCATCTCTTCTCATTTTTGCATGTCATCAAAGTAAACGGATCTCGAAGTAATTCTACATCAAATTTTTCACAAAATATGTCAAAAAAAAAAAAATTAATTTGCTGGTTTTCTTTTCATTTTCACATGAATCCAAGAAGATGGTTCGTCCTTGTGCTAATTCGAAATTGTATCTACCTGTGCAAGTGCTTTCTTTTTCTGCGTTTAGGATCAAGATCGAGTGTATATAGCAGATTAATCCGCGAGTTTGAATTCCTTTCACAATTTTCATGACGGCACACGTTACGTCGGTGTAGAATTACCCCCAACGAATATTAATCCCTGCTGTTTCCTCGACGTCGACGTTGACGTGGTAGACAAAGGGACAAAGATTATGACGACTATGATAAAGAGGCACGAGAGAGAATCGTTGAGAAAGTTCCACCCGACGTCGTAGCTGCATGTCTATCCATATATGTAACGTGCGTGAATCATTTAAACGACTTTTCGGGTTCACGACCTCCGGGAGGATTCAGACATTGGAGGAAGCAGTTTCACCTTTCAGAATTCGAAAATACTCCGAGTCTTATTCCGATGTTATAAAGTTGGAGATTAAAGTGTTTCGCCATTGCTTGAGAATCGCATTACAGGTAAACTGACCGTTAACTACAGGTTGGTGGACGCGATTTCCTCCAATGGTTCCACGCTAATTGTTAACTCTATTTACGACGAGGGTAGAAAGACATTTTTTGATGGGATTTGGAAGACCAACTTTTGTTGGAAGCTGAAGAAAACGGTCCATCGGTAATCCTGGGTCACAGTGGTATATAATAATAATAATATGAATAACGAAGAATAATTTGTTAATGCCAAATGAGAGTTAAGCTGTTTTCCCACTGATTGTAGGTATAACGTTCTCCTTATTTCCTAACGAGAATAATCAACGTGCATTTCATCGTTTCTCCTACCTTCAACAAGAAAAATACACTTATTTTCCAAAGACCCTCAATCCATGTCAATCTTGATGCTAAAAAAAATGTGGGAATATTCAAAGACCGGAAAAAGGAAAGTTTTAACACGTTTTAAATGGCGGCCACTGATCAAGAAAAACCGGAACGTCACGGAAAAGTCAAGAAATTCTATGATGATGATCAATGAGAATAGTAGCAAAACTTGTATAAATTATAAATCAAAAATTATTCACAGAAATCGTTTTCTTTCGCCAATTTCATTACACATAAAGAATTGGCTTTTTCCAAAATCACTCGTCGTGAGGTTTCAGGCACACGGTTGATCCGATTATGTCTTCCGACGTCTCATTTTCTTCGGAGAGCAATCCATTATCATATGAATGAGGGAAATTTGAGAAAAAAAATATTTGGATCAAGTTATCAACAAAAGAGTGGACTAGATTGACCATAGATTATCACAGGATTCTTCTTTCTCAGTTTCCCTCATTCATACAATGAAGAATTGCTGGAACCTTACGATAAGTGACTTTTAAGAAAGTCAAGTCTTCGATGTGTAATGAACTTTGGATAAGATGTTAATGATTCTTGGAGAATGTAGAATATGTTGAATCACGCTATACTGGTCCCCTAATCGTTTTCATGTTCAATTGTCCAAAATACGTACCTGGAAAAATGATCAATTAGACTAGACCTTGGTCCGTGTATTTCGAGGGTCTTTTCCCTATTAACTGGAGTACCCGTAGGGCATGAATCGGGATGAAATAGAAGACGTTGGTTTCTGGCTGTGGCAGAAGAAGTGGATGTCGGAGTCAGCAATTACGATCTTTGTAGTCTGAGCTAAGAGACTATCTGTTCGATGCCGAAACCATTCCTGGATCCCAATCATTCTTGCTAGACAGTTAGAATTCGGTTTTATCGGAGATGCTGCGTTCGCGTTTCTAGTTAGTAGATGCAAATTATAAAAGAATAAAAAGACGACGACGACGACGACGACAGTGAACTCGAACGGGGTGGGTATAACGTCGTCGACCACTGACAATGATTAAGAAACGAACAGAGTAAGAGAGAGAGACTTTCGCAAGGATGTAAATTGGATCGTTGTGCAAACACCGAGTCGAATCCCTTTATTCGAATTTTAGCCAAGAATCTGCTACCGAGATTCCGGTAGCAATTATCAAAGCTCATGTTTGTTCTTTCGACGACTATTAAATCACCCCTCGAGATACTGGCGATAATGATAGTAATAAGAAACAAAAAATAACGATTCAGAGACAATTTTATACAATTTGGAAGAATCAAAAATGAGAAGAAATGAGAGTTTGTTTTATCGACTAATTTAAAGACAATATAAAACAGATATTCGATGTCTCAATATTTTTCATAACTCGGGGGTAATCAGCCACGAAACATTTTTCCATATCATACACAAATGAAAACACGCAAAATTTATTTCCACTTGAATAGTAAAACGCGATTATTGGAATGGAACAGCACGTGCGTCTCTCTTAGGCGATATTGGCACAAACGAGAATCCGATATTTTACCAACCTCCAAAATTCTCGGTCTCTGCGATTCGATACGTCGGCTCGAATTACACGAAACATCGTCTATTTCTTAACCATTCGCTCTTCAATAATCGACGATACCTTCACTCACCCCGATTGATCGACAGCCATCGATTCTCTTTATCTGTTGCAAAATGCATCCACCTACGCGTCTCGGGTCATCGGAGTGACCAAAATCGACTTTTTAGTTGACGTGTGAATAGATTTTTTCTATTTTTTTATTTCATTTAGGGGATGAAAAATCATGCCACCCCTTCGCTAGCCGTGTTTGTCGGTAAAATTAGGGGTATTACCCCCGGCAAATTTTTGTCCAGCCTCAACGGCAGTTATGTTACTTGTTTTTTCCCTTTTATCACCCTCGCCAGCAACCCCTCGCTCTTCAACTTCTGGTAAAATTGTTTGTAGAGTATTTTGCGTCGTTGTTCGCGGGTTGATGACGGAAATTCTGCGGGTGATAAGAAACTGAGAAACAAGATGGGGGGTTTAGCTTCAGACTTTCAGGTCACCGGGTGAAATCTTGTGCGAAAATTTAGTTCCGTGAATGCTGTCCGTTGTTTCGCATTCCATACACCATCGTCATCATACCTATCTCTATACCTAGGGACTAAATATAATCTGGGTCAGCGGTAATTTTGTGAGATGTGCCGCGCCTCGCATTCTTAAACTCTGGCACGCTAATAGCCGGAGCCTCGTGGTTTCTCGGCCTGCACGTCACGGATTCGAGATAGAAGACGAAACTATCTGTCACAAAAAGCTGGATATTTTTTTCCGAATGCTGTTTTGTGTTCCGAAAAACATGTCGTACACCCCAAGGCGGGAAAACTTGATTTGAACCTCGACGAATTTCCGTACGTGGCCCAAACTGGGATATCAAAAATCTGGAACGTTTGATTGTTGGGGATGATGAACCGAGTGTGAACCTCAAATTTGATCCAAAAATATCAAAAATTGTTAAAGTTATTCTACTTTGCAATATCTGTCAATGAAATTTGGTGTGTACACGAACACATTCAGAAAAAAATCAACGACTATTCGTGATCAATGCTTCTGATGTAGTTGCGTCGATGGGCGAAGCCCCCGCTTTAAGAGCCTCAAAGCTAGATTTTACTCTATCGTGAAATTCACGTAGATTTAAGCGCAGGAGAGGTACATTCTCTACGAGAATAGACACCGCGAGTAGTCGACTAGTACGGCGAACTACGTTGCACTGGTGCAGGTGCTGGGGTCGCTAATTGGACCAGGCTATCGTTAGTCAACGTAAGTGTGCAAACGAGGTGGCCACCGAGATACGAACGTGGAAGAAAAATATAAGTGAACAGCTTCTTCTTTACGGATCTGTAAAAACTCAGACTTTTCTTATGCCTTCACCAATGTGGCCAAAATTCAGGCTTTCGACTTACGGTTCAGATGCTTTTTTGGACAGATTCTACCTCTGGTTTGAAAATTGCGAAAATTGAAGATTTTCGATGGACGTAACTTCTGCATTTTTCAAGACAGTCAGTAATTTTTCAATTTGGCTGAAATTCGGACAGAATAATGTGATGGGATTTTCATCCCATTTGAACTTCCGGTTTAGAAACGGTGGATGGTAACTCAAACATCCCAGGAGATGGAATAGAAAAGGACTTTTTCGTCTTAAGATTCAAAATATTAATCATAGTGGGGCCACTGATCAGGCAAAAGTAAGGAAATTCGATAAATGGTCAGGGAAAAGTCAAGGAATTTTATGGTGATACGAAGCAAGACGGAATAGCAAAAATTGTACAAATTTTAAATAAAAAAGTATTCTTAAAAATCGTGTCCTTTCAGCATTGATTCAGAGCGTTATTCATTAGATACTTGAATAACCACTGATTCGTCGGTATTTCAGTCAGGGAAAAATTATAATTCGGTCAGGAATAGTCAGGGATTGTCGAAATATCGTTTAACACGTGAAATCGAATCATAGGAATACCTGAAGTATATTTAAAAATAATTTTCATCGTTTGTTCGTTCGGCTAAATTAAATTTGCTGTTTGTGTTTCTGTCGACTGATTCGTGTTCCACTTGATTACATCGTACAATGGGAATAAAATTGACGTTTATTTTGCCTGATAATTAGAAATCCCGATTCGATTTCGTCCTGTGTAAATTTATCACGTTTCGTAAACGATCGTTGGTAGTTTTTTTTTAATCGAGTGTTAAATTATTGAAACGTGAACGAACAAAGGTTATCGTCAAGGGGTTGAGCGAGGCTCTTGGGTTTCAGGGGGGTGGCTTCGATATCGTAGCAAAGTGTTTACTTGACGAAGTACCGATTGTTTCGCAAATAACTGACACTTCAATTAAACGCCTCTTCGTCCGTTTCACACCGTTTCAACAACCCGCTTTTAACACTCAATTATAAATTCAATTTTACCCCTACTTTTACCCCTCAGATTCTATTGTAACGCTTTTCTCTCCCTACACAAACGCCACGGTTGGGTGATACTAAAATTCGGTCTCATTGTTACCCTAATACCATTTTCACCTGCGAATCAAATACCACAAAGGATCTCGTCAAGCCTCGATCAGTTCTTTCCAGCCCAATTTCACTCCTCCGATATTCGGTCAATCGGAAATTGGCTCGGATTTCGCTTTCTGAACCCGCGGGTTGTTTTTCTTACTTTATTTTACGGTATCACGTCCAGGTGATAAAAAATACTCATCAAGATTTACCCTCAATGCCGAATTTATATTATATTCCCTGATTCCGAAGAAAATGATGTTGGCTGATGTGTTAATGATGTCAAAAACCGGGTCGTTTGCCTTAATAATCGACCCAAGTAATTTCGCATGGTGCTTTTGGCACGAGTCAGGCGACCCGGAATAGCGGAGCATGACTACCAGTGTCTAGCCAGCTGTTATTTCATTGAATGACTCATAATCCAACAGAAGATTATTGTCGACTGGATTAAAACTGGATTCTATAAGCAACTCGTAACGGGTTATAATTTATACCCTGCACCTGCCCAGTTCGCGGTAATACGAGGACGTTTTAAACAAAGTTTAAACTCGATAGGTATCGTGTCTGACAAGTTTAACAATGAGCATGCTCCAACGGCTGAATCAGCGTCTGCGGTTCCTGAAGCCATTGATTGTGAAAGTTGAGTATTAAAAGTAACCGCGGGTGTTGGAATCTGGATGAGGAACTTGGGGCTGCAGGGGAGTATTTATTGGTTTTTCCTCGAGATCAATTTTTGCCCATTGTGATACGGTGGTATTTGACTGAGAGGTATAGACGGTGTTCGTGGTGCCGGCGCGTATCCAATAAAGGTGAAATTGCAAAACCCAAACATGCAGAATACGCATTGATGTTTAATGCAAAATTCAAATGGACTCTCTTCCCGAAAGAGGAGAGCCGGAGAGAAACATATGACGCAATCTTGCCGGAGGATAGAGAATTGTCAGCGTCTCAGAGAATCCGATATATCTTTAATGTATGAGATACCTGTGAGGCAGGAAGTGGTGATAATTGCTATGAGACTTTGAGGGTCCTTCGAGAAGGATGCTTCACCTTCGAAATAGAATAACTACATGACGAATGAAGGAAATCCAAATCCGCAAAAGGGGTTCGAAAGTACACGATTTAAGCTTCACTTTGAGAGCAGAAGTTTCCATTTATCTTCAAAATTGTCACCTTCAGACGCTACGGAAGCGGAGCCTGCGAAAACGGCCATTAAAAACGGTAACCACAGTTGCGAACCTGACGTAGAGTCCAAAAAATCGTAACAAGGTGTCATTTACTTCGTTATGAAATCCTCTGAACTTGAATAGCACAGATTTTTGATGGATTGAAATTCGGCAAAAATATATAAAGATGTAAACTTTTCAGTGATTTTCAACGTTTTTGCCTGTTTTTCGAAATCGAAAGCTCTTATCAGAAAACTGTGCTATGAAAGCTTGCATAATAACGATATGAAAATAATGTATGAATTTCGAATCGATCGGATAAACGGTGGCGGAGAACTTAATCGTGGTTATCGTTTATATTGACACTCTTCGCAAGCTTACTCGGCGTTTGGAAGCCACAATTCTTACGATAAACTGGAATTCCAGTTTCCAATATGAAGTTTTGAGCTGTGATTTCCAAAGTTTTGGTTTTATCATATTCTCCACAGAGTTATTCAATTTTTACACTAGACAACCGCCGTGACGATGAGACGAGAATGAAGTTTGTTATTCGATCAATCTGAAATTGCTTTTTTTTCTGAATAAAGAAGCAGTAAGAGAGAAGAAAATATCGAATCCATCTCGCAAGACATTAGCGTCGACGGTGACGTCGCTTTTGGACTAATTGAAGGAACGTAAATCAATTCTTCTTCCTAATTTGACTCGTCGCACGTTGGGAAGAAAAATAATTCTCCCTGGTGAAGAAATTCCCCCGAGCCAAAGATGGAAGAAAGCTTTCGCGATGCCATTGGCGAATCAATTCGAACAAAGTGACATTTAAATGACATGATTTCCAGCCCTGATAATGGAAATGGAATAATACATTCGCTGGCGTCTTTGATCGGGTGTCCAAATCACTGAATAGGAATGAAACAGTCGCGTCGCGTCGCTTCAATTTTTTAACAAATTCTGACATTTCTTTTCCCTTTGCGATGGTCGATCAGCGAATTATGCGGCGAAGATTAATCCCTTAATCCTCGTGGCAAGTCCAAAGAGTATTTCGTCTTCTTTTATTCACCCCTTCCATTTCCTCGGCGTACCCTGTGGTATTCCACTTTGCCGAGGAAGAAATGGAGAGATAATCCTAACGATGCTCCTTTCATCCCCCTTTTCTCTTCCGACATTTCAGCCGCAGCTCTCTACCTTCTTTTGCGGCTTACTTTCATTACTGTAAGCTTCGTTAGACGCTCGAGGACCTGCTGCAGTCTGCTGGATAGTGTTTGTCCGACGATACAACCATCCGATCATTTTTTGCAACGATTTTTACACATCTAACGAGAAAAAATGGTACAGAACACGTTTCGAATAATGATACCCTTTTTATTCCGATTCACATCGGAGATATTCGAAAAGATGTGATAACCTTTTTTGTTGAAAATTTTACAAGCTTCAAATTTGATCG
Organism: Euura saliciscinereae; assembly: GCA_018420115.1. Lineage (NCBI taxonomy): Eukaryota > Metazoa > Arthropoda > Insecta > Hymenoptera > Tenthredinidae > Euura > Euura saliciscinereae. Next base: position 60,564 of record JAFFZH010012313.1, read on the forward strand.
AAGACACTTTTTCTCTAGGAGCAGCCGGGAGCGAGATAATTGGAAAAAAGTGTCAGAGCTAATTTCAGACTGTTTCTATCATTATTAGAGTACAGCTATTGAATGAATGATAAAACGAAAGAGTGTCGTTGTAAATTATTTCTGCATATGAATCCGATTAAAATTGATATAATAATGGACGGAACGTGAATTTTTAGGCAGGATGTTACGAATTAAAATTTTTGTCAATTATACAAATGTTCGCTTTTCGGTTATCGGTTATCGGCGTGTATCGCGTCGAGAGAATGGGGTACATAAAAGAAGAGGGAAAAAAAACGAAAAACAAATAGCGGAAACTCTGCAGAATGGGAGTGCAGAAACGGCTATATTTCTTTTCCATTAAAATAGAGATGAATAAAAAAAATGAGTCGATCTACTGTTAGAGGCTTTGTCAAGTTTTTTTTTCTCATTTTTTTTTTTTTTTTTTTATGGTATGAAATTCATTGCAGACTCCACACAGTACGAGTCTAGTGTACGTGAGCACATACCGGAGCTGGTAATAAATGAAGTGTGAAATATTGACTGAGCAGAGCGAAGCACGTAGAAACGGTCATGCAGAATCCGAACCGTGTTGAAGCAACGTTTATACATCTCTGTGCTAATTGGTTGTAACAACGACGAATATCTACGAAGCCCAAGACTCTATTTGTTGGACGCCAACATTGACTGGCTCGAGGAATTTTAGATCCTGTCTAGCTGCGGACTAAAATGACTCCGCAAACTTATCAGGGGGGATAATAAACGTGGAAAATCAACTTTCGGATCGTCGACGATTTATGAAGGAACTCGTCAGCTACAGAATTTCGCAACGTGGTCACCACTGGCCAGGAAATACAGGGAAGTGGAGGAAAAGGCAAAGAATTTAAAAAAACTGTCAAGGAAATTAGGGAAAAGTCCGAGTGTTGAAAAAAAAATATTAAAATGGTCAAAGAAGTCGGAGAATATTCAGGTAAAAGTTAAGAGAAGTGAGGGAATTCAAAAAATGGTCAGGGAAGTCAGGAAAGAGTCAGGTAGAAAGCGAGAAGAAAATCAGCCAAATACAAAAAATGGTCAGCAAAGTCAAAGTAAAGTCAAGTATTGAAAAAAAATTGTTAGCGAAGTCAGAATGAAGTCAGGGATGAAAAAAATGGCCAGGGAAGTCAGAGTAGAGTCAGGAATTTGGAAAAATGGTCACTGAAGTCAGAGTAAAGTCAGGGATTTCAAAAAATGGTCAGGGAAGTCAGGGAATACAAAAAATGGTCAAAGCAGTCAAGGAATACAGAAAATAGTCGAGGAAGTCAGAGTAGTAAAGTAAATTCAGAGAATTTTTTTGCACTGTTTTCAGTTGCCACCGTGCAGAAGAACGTTAAAGCTCTGAAAATCGAGTAAAATTGTCCAAACGGGAACGGAATTGGGTTGAAAGGAGCTGCAGAGCAGCGTCTTATTTCCTGGGACATGAAGGGGCCCCGGGGCTTCGGTGATATTAAGGGCACAGATTGATCTTCCACGACCTAATTTAGGTCAGGCTGAGATATTGCGTGCGGTACTACGTAAATTACCTATTTCGGATTGGACGTGTAACGGGATACCTGTCAAACGAGACAACGGAGACGAGGGGACCAGCCCCACTCCCACTCCTATTCCGGATTCCAATCGTACCTTTGGCCCTGTATTCAGGATCGATTTTGACTTAAAACCTCGCTGAAATGGTTTTCTGCTCATATCTCACTTCCGGCTACTCCTACGTGAAAATTGACAGAAATTGACTTTCGAACTCTTGAAATTTCCTACAGAAAAGGTCCTTACTGTCTCACCTTCAGAATTGACCGTTCAGAAGATATACGGGTTTAAACCGAAGGGTTTCAATTCTCCAAATGTGAAAATGGTTGAAAAATTTTCTGGTCAAGAACCAAGGATGGGCTGCATTGGTGTACAGAAATTTCTCGTCGAGTATGATCGTGCGAAACCTGGATTTCGTCGTTGGCCAAGACTGTATTTTATAGCGATAATATTGGAACGGATTGGAGTGCAAAGGGGGGGTCAGATCGTGAGTAAAGCACCAATAAAATTTCTCTGGTCAGTTTTATTAAATTTTACCAAAGGTGATACATCAAATTTACCCTGGTGTTTGGCGTCTCTCTGGCCCTTTTGAATTTGGTTTTTCACTCCTTTCGCAACGGAAATACAGCCAATGAATTACAGAGGTGTATGAACCGCGGGCTTACACCGCTCGTACACATGCGAAGCTCGAAAACGTGAACAAAAAAAATTTACCCCCTCGAAAGGAAAGGAGAAATGAAAAAATTCACCTCTTTCAACTTGATTTCCATTAAAATAACATTGAGAGTCAATTCAGCGGGGTTTTATCCACTCTTTTTTTATCCGGATATAAGCTGACATAATTCATAAAAGAATTTCATTGTTTGTTCAACCCTTCCCCACGAGTAAATACACCGGATGAAAAGAACCCCCGGTTTTATACGCCTAATTTCAAGTATCGTTCGGTATAATAAGACTCGCGTACTTTTCCCCTCCACCTACTTGACCTCTTGGCATTTTATTTTTTTTTTACGTGAAAAGATTAGCCAGAGCTGAAGACTGACCTTTTTGGTCCGAACAATAGACTCTACCTCGCCACAAGTCCTTCGTGCCACCCCATCCCAGATCCAAGTGTGACCCCACCAGACGGACGGTTTTCAGCCCCAGGAACAAAGCCGTGACTAACTACTGCAAACATGGCGCTCAGCTTGATTAGGTTAGATCAAGGTAGTTGAGTCAAATGAACGATGTGGGTTGGCTCCGTTCAGCTGGTTGAATTTGGACCAGCGTTAAAGAGACGCTGTAGATTCTAGCTTTTCATCTTCCACTTTTGAACCCACGACTGTCGAGCGATGAGACGAATAGTTTTTCACCGATATCACGCTTCCCGTCACTCCTAGGAGAAAAATGACCCGAAGACATTTTGAACATCGTAAAATTTCCTACAAATAAGGTATCAACAGTTTTTCGCGTGGAATGAACCGTTTACGAATTAGAGGCTTGAGAAGAACGTTGCGTTGAAGAAGATATTCCATTTTTCTTTCTTCCTCTTAAAGTCAAACGGTGGATTTATAGTGAATATTGTCGAAGCCGGAAGTCTGAAAATGTAGCGTTCTTAAACGTCGGCTTTCAGCTTGAAGGAGGCAGACAAGCAGGAAAGACACTTCGGGATTTTTATCGACAAGGGTTTTGCTAAAATGTTCTGTCATTTCTCGTTCGCGCGAGCCTCAGCCATCAACACGTCGTGCACGACCAGATTGCGTATGAATATTCTTATCTGTACGGTATAAGGTGTGCGGATAGTGGGGGTTCCGGAACGACCACCTCAAACCTCCTCCGCGCATCACCCCGTCTTTAAAACGCGATGCATAAATGTATTCCGGATACCCCAGTACACCCCAACCCCACCTGTATATACTGCAGGATCGAGAAATGGCGCATCGTATCTCTCACACGGCGATAATATTCCGGAGGATGAGATCCATAAAAATCTAACCATACCTGCAGACCTATAAACTGTCCAAACTGTAAATTACACTGCGGAATCTTTCGCAGAAGAATTATCCTCCGAAATCACCTTTCACGAGCTCGATATCACACCAAACTGGCCAACCGACATAACCCCGGCCCAGTTGTTGGCCAGTCTCAAAAATAATCGTCAGATTTATATTCTGGTTGAAGTGTAATATCCTGTGACAAAACAATCACATCACCTACTTCGTAGCAGGATGAGGTACCGTGTAATAGATCAGCGGCTACTTGAATTTTTCTAACCTTTAATCTGGTTTCCTCACTATTTCAAACCTTTAACCAAGATGTTATGACTGTTGACAAACTTTCACAGGATGTTATCACGGTTTATAAACCCCATTGGGTTTTCTTTTTCACTGTTTCTAACCTTTCTCAAGGCGACGTAGCTCCGTTTCCGCAGTAGCATCGAGGCGCGTGGTAGGATTGTGTAGCTATTCTTACTATTTCTAACCATCAGTAAAGTGTTGCTACTATTTCTAACCTTCAGCAGCATGTTTTCACTATTTCCAATCCTCCTCGAGGCGATGCAACCAAGTTTTTCTGCAGCGTTATTCTTTGTGAATAAGTCGCAGGATCTCATGATAAAAAACATGCAGCGGCGTCAAAATGAGCAAAGGCAGGCCTGCAGGATAAAACTACCCATGACAGGGACTTGGTATGTAGTTTGAGTCTGACGCACGCGAGTCACCTTGTAAGTAACCGGAACGAGAATGTCAATGTGTCAAGGGCACCCTCGAAATGGGCCAGTGAGTGATATTGAGGGTCGAGAGTGAAGGTGAAGGGTAGAGACAATTCAAATCCGACACAAAACGGACAAGAATATATATGTGGGGTGCAGAAGAACGAGGACATGGAACGTTTCGAATGTGTGGATCAACCGAAAGATTCTTCAGGATCGTTAAAGTTTGAACACCCGAGAGACAGAGACAGAGACGGAGACAGAGAGTGAAAACGACGGTGTGGAGTCTGACTTTCGTCATATCCGTGTTACGTCTCGTTAAAATAATTACTAAGCTTTCTGATACACGGGTAGGTTAAACGTGCCCGCAAACTGCATCGGGATTAGTGGTTTGAAAGTGGAGTTGAAACTGTCTGCAGATGGTTGTCACCACCGACGTAATTAATATGACCCCCAGAGCCAGCTAGACGAAACCGAGTGACTGACGAGACGGAACGAACGATCGGTAGAAATTCTTGACAAATGATCTCTCGACGTACCCTGCAATGGTTATTCTGTTTGGTTCACTTTCCAACGTAGTTTCGCGCCCTGAACTCGATCAATTATCACCTCATTCGAGTAACACCGGCTTTATTCGCCCGCGATCTCCAAAAGCAGACGAGTACCTCGGGGGCTTGAGACCATACGAAGAAAGGGGGGGGATTAAAACGAGCAAAATCTCATCGAGATCGAAGCTACACCGAAAGAACAAAGACGAGGACCAGGCTGAAGAGGCGGTAAATCACTTCGAAAATCCCAGCTGGCAACCTTTGCAGCCGGTTTGGCTATCCGTGGAATTTCTAGTCAGCACTTAGCTACCTCGACTTCTTAAGCCTCGGTATAGACGCCCATGAGTGATCTTAGCGGAGAGAAAAAAGTTTCGACGCGTAAATAACCACTGGCAGTCGGGATGTTCCCGGAAGTGGGGATCACTTCGGGATGCTCGATCTGCTAGAAAGTATTAAGTGCGTGGGCTGCAGTTGTTGTGTGATCGGAAGCATCTGGCAACGAGATTAGAGACTCTTCACACACTCAGATGTCGTTAGAATTTCTCTGCGGAATGAATGGGTTGACGAACGTTGAGAGGTCGAGTATCACCGAGGATGGGGTTCGACGTTACGTCGAGACTTTGGCACTTTTCCAAAGACCCGTAATTAAGACGCTTAATTACAACTGGCTGGTACATCGCACATCGAGACTTTCAGACACGCGTTTTCTTAACCCACGTAGCAAATTACCAGGTGCTGTTTAACAGGAGTAACCCAAAAACCATTTTAGAATTTTTGATTATTTCAACTCTGTTCTGGACCGAAAGCCCCTTGAAATAAGCTTTGAATAAACACTTTTCTGATCAACGATCACATCTGTGTAAATGAAACGTTCAATGCTCCGTGTTTAAAATTTCTTTAGTTCTGGAGAAACGAAGAATTTGAATTTCGTATATACCCAACATTTTCTTCCGAGTTACGCAAGTTTCCAAATTACCGACAACCGTTGGAATACACGAAGCGTGATTATAATTAGAAATGCGTTTGTTTGCGTTACGTCTAACTTTAGACGCGGTTCGTTATTCTATTTTCAAAATTGGCCCGCGCATTTATTTATAAGCTTTTGGGCGGGTATGTTTTGCAACAACAAACTCCAAAGTGCACCGCGATCAAACATGCGAGGACCGTAAAATCTGTGATTTACAACACAGAATAAACTTATTCGCAGGTAATATTCACTGATATAGTACATTTCTCGATTGATTCTCGTACGAGTCGACGGTCTAGTGGCGTCGGTCCCCGACTAGCCAGCGGGAGACCCGGGTTCGATTCCCGCCCAGGGCGAGAAAGTTTTTTCTCATAAAAAATTTCAAAGCAGCGATTCCTCCGGTAGCACGCAGTAAAGAAACGGATAACAGAAGAAGATTCGAGTTGTTTCACAAGTTATAAAACCCGGGGGGGTAATTCGCACCCCCGTTACCTCGTTAATTGAAACAATCTCGGGCACCGATTGGCTGGCATTTGTGCCAATTTCACTACCGGAATCGTGACAACGAAATGAGACAGAGGTCGAGGATCTTAGACTCTTAGACCCCTGCGGTTGATTAGAGGGATATCCAGCTCTATCCGAAGCCTAATCTTCGTTTAAGGGGGCCGAAACCTACCCCCGAGAACCGAGTTAATAAGAGACACAGCACCGTTTGTCAGAACGAAAATTACTTCCCAAAATTGAGCAGCCGACGCTCGGTTATAACGCGCTTAGCTACTCCGCAACGCTGCCATTTAAAAGTCAAATCCTTGTCAGGGTGAGGCTCTGGAGGATACTGGAAGACATTCAGGCACACTTTGGCCCAAACTCGGGCGGGTTGATCCGATTAAACGGGAGACGGTTTAATGCTACGAAACCTTACTTTGTTAATTAAAATCAAATGGGTATTAGACGCTAGCTCTGTCTTTGAGGCTTTTCCAAAAATTATTTCAAACAATATGCCAGAAGGAGACTTTCCATTAATCACCATGATTGAATTGCCCGGAGAAAATACTCTTGCATCTCGTTAAATAGCCCGGAGCTCGAAGGCCTTTGGCACTTGAAACAAAAATAGGAGGATGTTTTTACAGTGGGGTTTTATTTCTGTCCCAGGTTTGCTCAGTCTTCGATCGGAGCGATCTTATATTCAGATTCCGAGATTGAACGATCGTTAAGGTTTATTATCGCAAGATGATTAACTGCCGTTCGATTGAAAGATTATACACAGGCGTCAATCGGCCTGCGAACGACGTCAATAAACCGTGAAACGTTTTTTTTTCTTTTTTTACAGCGATGTGCCTATATAGTAGATTTTTAAACACACTCCGAACGGAGAAGAAGCCACTCGGTCGTAAGAAGCTATTGGCCGTAAAATAAGCGCGGAAATGATCATCTGGATGATCCTATTTCTGGGTAAAAGTTAGCGGTATGATACTCAAACTAATAAGCAAGTATCGTCGGGACCGACGCCATCGTATAAAGCCGAGATAAGCTCCGTCGGCCTCAAAAAGTCTGCATGAAAAGAAGCTGCAGCTTCCTATACGCGAAAACGAGGAGCGTTTCATGGCTGGTCTAACCGTGACCCGATAGTTAAGGGTAGTCGCGGCAGTTCAACCCTTCTTAGGTCTAAGAGGGTGAAGAGTGCAAGATTATATCTTATTCCACACACTTTTCAAGGTCTTAAAATTTTATCACCCCTTTCACGAACCCCGAAAAGACTATAAGAAGAAGAAGAAAAGGAAGAAAAGACGGATCGAAATTACGCTATTCTTGCCAACGGTACAAAGACGAGTAGAATTTTTTTTTCCGTCACCATCAACGGAGCTAATTCTGTCTGGCACGCGACTGGCTACCTTTGATCTTCGAGCGACGCGACGCGAGGAACGTCTTTGTTATAAAACCTTTTTTGGTCGATTTCCGATGGACCGAAGACCGGAATCCGTTGAATGATCGCTTGGGATAATTCACAAACTTTTTCTGGGTATTCATTGATGATAATCTATCGATTTGATCAGCGAATCGAAATCGTCAGCTGGGCTGTTGACTGGCGTGTGTTATTCCCGAAAGTCTCTTCGTCTTGGCTGGTAAGAGTTTTTTTTTCCGATGCAGTTTGAAAAAGAATAAAAAGAATAAGTTGACTTTTTGCGAGCTGTTACCAAAAGAACTTTTAGCGACTCGAAAACTTTGTTCTGATTTCGGATAACGACCGGTATAGAACCTAGAAGAGGTTTCTTACAATTTTATCCATCTTTTGCTGGTTCTGCTTCTTTTCGTTAGACTGCTACTTACTCGGCTTAGTAAGATTCTATCCTTGGGTCATTCAATCGAATTTCGAACACTTTTGGGACCTGATTCCCTCAGATTTCGACAAATCCAAGGATACATTGTCAAATAACTCTGAATACATTTTTTTTGTAGTTTGTTCGTCAATATCTTGGGACTGGATTGAACTACTTGATCATTTTTTAGTTTTTCACACAATATTTCATAGATGTAAGACGTGGGCAGCAAAAATACACCGAATTTTCGAATTTTCTCTTCCTCTACCAATCTGCCAGAATATTTTTTACATTGTATATATTATTCTCTTGTGAACTTTCCAAAAACTTTATTCTCCCGTTGAGGGTTGAAAGAAAAATGTTCGAATGTCGAGTTGTATAAACTTTTCCCTACAAGCGATTGTGCGAGGAGTTTCTATCGTGTGAGGAAAGTGAAGGAGGGTCGATGAAGAACGCGGAAGTCCATCGTCAGAATATAAAAACTGATTTTCTGTCGGACTTAATTCATTCCAAAATGACTATTTGCAGAAATTAATTGTTTGCTTGTCATCAGTGCAATGTTCTTTCAAAGAAGCTCAGACTTCTCATTTCTAGTTTTTCGTGTATACATGTGACTTAGAATCGAATAAAATTCCGGATGCCGGAAGAGAAAATTCCTGAAAATTTGGAGTGGCGCCCAAAAGTCTTTGGGTTTAGACCGAAACTTTTCAGGGAATGGATCTAGGCGAATGGAATTGAGGTTCTGGATATACTTATTCTTATCGTGGATTGAAGAATATCAAACAAATTTACATATCTTTAGTTATTATTATATATATATATACCGTGAGAAAGTTTGACGAGCTGGTTGGCCTGGCTGGCTGGTTGGTTGGGTAACGGTAACCCAACTTTGAATGTACCCCGGTAACGATAGCTGCTGGATGAAACGGTGATAAATTATTCAAGCAACTTTTGCGAGACGGTATGTTGTAACCACCACACCGTGAACAGATTGGAAACGGTTACCACCTGCCGACTACCGTTCGAATATCAAAACGAATCCAACTCCCATTCAAATTTTCGTTTAATCCTAGCTTATAACCATCACGAGTTCCCACAGTCTTGGCTAAAGATTATGCGGCAAGGAGGTATTCGCAAAAATATCTTATCTCCTTGCCCATCGAGCCGAGGACTTTTGCTTAATTCTGCTAAAGATGTCTTTGAGGGTTCTTATAAGCGCGCATCTCATTCGTTACTAATTTGATTCGATAACGAATACTCACTCGAAATGGCATTGTGAATGAAGAAAAACTTTTGTGAAACATGGAGAAACTCCAAAAGTACAGGATTTAGGCTTCCATTTTCAGAAAAAAAACCAAAACTAAAACACGAGGTATAATTCTTTTCGAAATGGAATTCTCTAAGTTTTTACAGCATCGATTACCGATGGGTTGAAAATTGATTCGAATATCGAAGAAAACATCGAATACAACTTTTTCATGATTTTCAGATATGTTTTTACACACGGTTTTCAGAGGTCTCTCAAGGACCCGAAAGAGGAGAACCGGAGATAAACATATGACGCGATCTTGCCGAAGGATAGAGAATTGTCAGCGTCTCAGAGAATCCGATATATCTTTAATGTATGAGATACCTGTGAGGCAGAAAGTGGTGATAATTGCTATGAGACTTTGAGGGTCCTTCGAGAAGGATGCTTCACCTTCGAAATAGAATAACTTCATGACGAATGAAGGAAATCCAAATCCGCAAAAGGGGTTCGAAAGTACACGATTTAAGCTTCACTTTGATAGCAGAAGTTTCCATTTATCTTAAAAATTGTCACCTTCAGACGCCACGGAAGCGGAGCCTGCGAAAACGGCCATTGAAAACGGTAACCACAGTTGCGAACCTGAAGTAGAGTCCAAAAAATCGTAACAAGGTGTCATTTACTTCGTTATGAAATCCTCTGAACTTGAATAGCACAGATTTTTGATGGATTGAAATTCGGCAAAAATATAACATTGTAAACTTTTCAGTGATTTTCAACGTTTTTGCCTGTTTTTCAAAATCGAAAGCTCTTACCAGAAAACTGTGCTATGAAAGCTTGCATAATAACGATATGAAAATAATGTATGAATTTCGAATCGATCGGATAAACGGTGGCGGAGAACTTAATCGTGGTTATCGTTTATATTGACACTCTTCGCAAGCTTACTCGGCGTTTGGAAGCCACAATTCTTACGATAAACTGGAATTCCAGTTTCCAATATGAAGTTCTGAGCTGTGATTTCCAAAGTTTTGGTTTTATCATATTCTCCACAGAGTTATTCAATTTTTACACTAGACAACCGCCGTGAAAATGAGAAGGGAAGAATGAGGTTTGTTAATTCGATCAATCTGAAATTGCAGCTTTCTTCTGAAAGCAATAAGAGAGAATATAGAGTATCAAATCTGTCTCAAAAGACATTACCATGTCAACGTGGACGTCGCCTTTGGAGTGCTTGAATTTCTAATCGTTTGGATAAACGGTTACAGAGCAACTGTAATAATCATCTCCAGACAGGTCATTCCAGTTGCGGTTCCAAACCTTAGAGGAGGTTAACGTCAAGGTTATTCGACGTCAATGGGTCCCCAAAGATCTTGCTGTAATCGGATGTAATAACTCCCGAAATGTCTGTAGTTTGAATTCAAACAGACACAATAATTGCGCCGATGACCCTTCCTCCGGGTTAATTTCAAGCAGTCTTTCGTCCCTGGGGAATTGACCATCCATCCAAAACAGACCTTGAGCCAATGGCACTATAGACCTCGCTGCTGTTTCGACGGTACCTAATGTAAAAAAAGTTATTTAAAAATATCGACAAAAAATTGTTTAATGGAGCTCGAGGAACAAGTAAGTGGCGTTTGGTCGATTGGTAATTTTCCTGAATGCTTCGCCCTTCGATCCGGAGACACAGTTCCGGCAGTCAAACCCGTGAACTATGGAACTGTTGAACGTTGAACATTCGGGCCCGGTTCGGCTACTAATTAAGCCGAATGGGCGACCTAATACGCTCTAAATTCTCGATATTAACTCACTTTACCTCACTACAACGCCTTCGCACTCACCCTACACCCTTCCGCGCCCACTTCAGGCACTGTTCCCGTTCCGAGCTTGCGAAGATCGACAATAAAAACGGTGGCAACGATTGTAGCCAAAGGAAGTGTTGGAAAACCCAAACAAGATTCTATTTTATTTGTTATGAGATCCTTCGAGCTTTCGCAAGATCGAATTTTGATACGTCAAAAGTTTCTGATTTGATCATTATATCAAATTTAACTTTCTCAGTGACTTTCAGACACGTCTTCGACTGTATTTTGAAAACAAAAAATCAGATTGAAAAACTGTTCCATCAAAGCTTAGATAATGATGATATAAAAATATCGTATGAATTTCAAATCAGTCGGTACAACGGTTACAAAGATATTGCGACCACCGTTTTCATTGTGAGCTTTTCACAGGCTATTTTTCCGTGGAAAAATCTTCTGCAGTCTTCACAATTTATTCTTCTCAAAGTTGTGTCCTTTCAAAGTTCATTTGCTAATTTGATTTTTCTCTTCCCTTCACAAGATTAAGTTCCTTTTCCCGTTTTCACCTATGAAAACCTCCCTTAATGCCTGTGCTTCTCGCTTGCAGATTTTTGTTCGAAACGTGAGAGCGAGCTTTTATTCGGATGAGCTAGTAGAATCGATTCTAATCAATTTGTCGTGGTTAATTTAGGCGAGGTTTCGAATTTAAAATCGAGGGTTTAACCCCCCATCGGGTTGAGCAATTGGGGAGTCAGCGGAGTCGTGCTTTTGCAAATGGGACTCGTATGGATCAGCGGTAAATCTACATTCGGTAAAGATTGAATGCAATCAATTGGGCAGATATACCTGCCCCCACTCGGTCGGCTATTATCTAGCAGCTATCTAACTGATTGAAATTAAAACCCGAGGATCGAGCTTGCGAGCGGGCTCAACGATTCAACCGTAACACTTGTAGAATTACGTGATTCACCCCACGCGAGCTCGGGTATAACAATCAACTATTGTAATCGATTATCCACTGTTGATTTAACCCCGGGAATTATTCGACGCTTCGAATAAAAATCTGCGGGGGGTTTGAAAGGGCTGAAAAGCTTAATGGAGTTTCGCTACGATTCGAGCTGATGATTTCTGAATAATTTTCAATTTAGAGTACGTATTGAGTTTGCCAAGAAAATATTGATAAAAAAACTTGATATTCCAATAGATTCTCTAGTTTTTTACTGAAATATAATCGTAAAATTTATTTAAGCAGAGCTTATTACGAATCCTTTGTTTTACCGAATAATTACGTCACAGTCTTTGAATTGACAGTATATCGTCTTCTTTTTTTAGAGAGGAGGGGCACTTGACGAAATTATTACCCATAAAATCAGAAATCGAATTTTCACTCGATTTTCACGTTTTGAGGTTATGTATGTGATCATTTTTTGATGGACGATATCTCGTCGACGAGACACTGGATTTCGATGAATTTGGTCTCAATTAACGCGGCTTATCTGATCCTTGAACTGATTAGATTTTGGCTTCCATCAGTCCAATAGTTTTCGAATTATTTGAAGAACAAAAGGCTCAAATATATGATGAAAATGATCACATATCGAGAACGGATTAACGGATTTTTATGAAAATTGGTACCCGCGGGTTTTTGGGGTTGTTGATAACGGATCAAAGGTCAGATTCTCATAATTTGTAATGGTGGATCCAGGGTGACGATCCAAACTCGAAAACTCATCAAATTCTCATGAAGCGTGGTACCTGAGGATTCTTTAGACTCGCTGATCTCGATTTTGACGTAGTTCTTTCGAAATTTGAATTGGATAACAGTATTCTTCGAGTTCGAGGATTCGCAAATCGGAGTGAGCCCAAAACTTCTTGTAATATTTGCAAGAACGAAGAAGCAACGGAATAAAAATCGTTGCAAATTCAATCGAATGGCTTCTGACAAAACTGTGAAACATGTATGGTCGTGGATAGAATTCAACCGATCGCGCGTTTCTCAAATCGTTTCGTATTTCAATCTCGTTCATTGAATGGGTTGTAAAAGTGTCGGTGTCACAAAAGCGAGTGAATTGTCAGAGCCGAGTTAATATCTGCGACAAAAGTCGCGACTCTTGTTGTAAACCGTGGTCTCGGTATCTATGATTTCGTTGAAACGCAATGTCACAGAAGGGTGGGTACTTTTTATTATTTATTGCACTATATCTGCTCGAGGAGTTTCCACTCTCTACTATATATCCTCACTTCAGTCACACTCGTATCGCTCGATTCTACGTTTTTTAATTTTTTGTTTTTCTTTTAGGTTATCGAAAAAGTCACGAAATTCTGATCAAATTTTGAACAAATTCGCACACGTCAGCATTTGACCCCTCGTTGTAATTTGTTTTTAGAGCCAATTTTTCTCCCTTCTCGAAGGTACTCATAAAACTACACCCAAGAACAACGAAGGGCTTATGGTTTTCTAGAATTACGGGACTCCGGAAATTGAACCGGGTAACAAATGAGCTTGGAATTAAACCGCAGGATCCCAGCGTTTTCGATCCCTGCGGCTGCCCGGCTTGAAAAAAATTACTAAATTTGCAATTCAAGATTTTTAACGTGACGCTTATTCCGAATCTCCTGCAATCATCAAGACTACAATTTTTCTTACTTTTAGTTTCTCTGTTTTTCAGAGACAAAAGTAGGTTGTGAAAAATTCGAATTTAATAATATTATATTTGTTTGATTGATTTTGGCGCATTTGCAGCCTGAATCAGCTCGTTTCGTGGAGAAAAATCTAGCCTAGGATTTTTCGCTTCCTTTGACGATTAATTCTCGGTCCTTTCCGCTCGTTTCCTCTTTGTGAGCGCGCGAATGGAAGCTCTTAGGGTTGTTCGATTTTTGAGGATCTATTCACGGCCGGTAGAGAGTAAAAGCTCAAGCTTTTCCGCCTTGTGCGAGTATTATGATACTCCTTTCGTAGAAGAACGTGATTCGATTTAACAAATTCCGCTTCGAACTTTTTCTCTTCCTCCTGACATCTCTGAACTCTAGTAATTTCCGTTTGATTAAATTGCGAGCTCGATCCCGATTTGCTAGAAACCAGTTATCCGTAGGTATAGAAATGAGAGAATAAAAAAAAAAAAGAGATGAAAAAAAAAACAATCGGTTCGAATATCGGTGACAAAAGAAGAGAAAAAAAGGAATTCGGAACACCCGCAGGTTTGAAAGTTCCCCCTTCACCCAACGGGGGCTGAGTCGTATAATTAAATTAAATCTGGACTTAATTCCTCCAAAGTTCGGGGGGTCGTTTAATGGCGCGAATAGAAGAGGGTGGAGACGATGGCCGATGGGCTTTCCGTTATTGGAAAAACACCATCGATTGCGCCGAGTTCAGTCCGTTTCACGCGACTCCGGCAACTGGCACGTAAGAGACACGCGTTTTTTACGATTATATATTGGCTCTCGCCTTTCAAGATCGGTATGCGATCGCGACTGACTACTTCAGTCCGGTGCAATCCGAGAAATCATCGCTTTGAGACATTTCTCTCACACTATATCATTTCCAAATTCATCCAATGAGAGAAATTTGACGACAATAATTCACAATAGCGTTTTAGGAATTCAAGGATGATCGAGGTACCCTAATAGAAATTCGATTTTGTGGAACAGGATTTTTCTCAAGGTGTACGTAGAGCCTTTGAGAGTTTCTCTCATCACGCGAGTGTCCTAAACCGATCTCGTTGACCACAGTGAAAATTTGCAAAAATTAAAATGAACAAATTGGCTGACCCCGACCCTTTCGAAATGGACTGTCGATTTTTGTGTACCTTATGATTTATCACACAAAGGATACAAATAATTCTGAAAAAGAATTCAGACTTTTTCCACTCAACAGTTTTTAGAAATTTTATTTAGAAGAGATTGAATTTTTTCGTGTATTCTTGCCAGGTAAAAATTCTATTTTTTCAAATAAACGATATTGAATTTCATTTTTGATCGGTAAAACCAATTCATACAAAATATATTTGATATTTGATAAAAGTAACGAAATTCGTTTTCAGTGATATAGCATCGCCTTCGGGGTATATGCAGCTGGTTTCTACGCAACGTTTTGCACAGCTCTTCTTTTTGCGATAAAATATCGTTGTAGCAATTTTCTAAAAGCGCACCCGCCGCGCAGCGGCTCGTCCTGGGCAATATCGTATCGATATCGCGTCTACACTCGATTTGCTGACCATAGCCGACCATAGCTGACCAAGGAAACCAAGAATTATGAATATTCCGCAGTTTTTTTTTTTTCAATATTCCCTGAGAAACCCCCAGCCTGGTGGAAAAATATTTCTCACTCAGATGTTCCCAATCGTGTGCGAAAAATCAAAACAATTTCAAATATTAGTTCTTCAGACCTGCACAGAATTATTCTGCAAAAAACCCTGTGAAATTTAATTTTCCAACGATACTCCAAAATTTTTTAAAGAATTCTGCAGTTTAAAACACTCTTCAAAACGTTTGATATCGATAATCTTTGATGATATCTGAAAAGTTTCTCATTTTTCTTTCACATAATTAGAAGATAATATTTTACAACCAGGTCAGGCACTACGTGGATATCGAAAGGATCGGTTTAATTGGCCAAGTAGATTCCCTTCCTCGGTAGAAATAAAAGAAAGAAGAAGAAGAAGAAAAAAAGCAGCCATCGTCCAAGAAAAACGAGTCAATCGACCTTGGCGTCCCCCGGGGAGCTAATAGTGTCAATAATTAGCTGTCTGTAGTAACGTTTGCGGCTCTGCCAGAGAAAAGGCGAATGAGGTAGAATCCGAGGGTTAACGGTAGCAGATGGAGGTAGCGAATCAAGTTAACGCTGTAGTAAAACCCCGAAACAAACTTCACCCCCCGGTTAGAGGGTGGGTATACACCTATCCAGGGCTTCAGATTACCACTTCCTCGATTTTCCCTTCCTCCTCCTCCTTCTCTTACTCTTTCCCTCTGTATATAAATTGTATTGTACATAGATATACACAAGTAGCCTCGCAGCCCCCGGGACCCCAGAGGAGGCGTAGAGCCGGGACGCCGGGAAGGGGATGATTGCAATCACGGCTCGTCGTAAACTGATCGCTGGCTGGCGTCCTCGCGCTTCGCCCCCAGAGAGCAAAGGTGTCAAATTATACTCAACCCTGCATTATTTCGATTCTCTTTCATTCATTTTTTTTTCTCCAATTTTAAAAATGTTTTGAACATGTCCGAAACGTAGAGAACATGTTTCAATTGAGAAAAAAGACACTTTGACGCATATCTAGATCGATTCCAAATCGGTTGAAACGTGGAGAAAACATGGTCCCAAAGTATCGATTAATTCAATTTTTTTTCATAGTCCACTTTTGTGATTTTTAAATTGAAAAAAGTCATTTCCACGCCTGTCTAGATCGACTGGAAATCGTTTATAACGTGGAGAAAACATGTTCCCAAAATAGCTTTTTTCTTTTGTGGACCCAGTCATCGAGAGCTGAGAGCCTGACTCGCATAAGTGCGAACCCCAGGTCCATAAAGTCCGGAAGTCCTAACTGTATGGGTAAATGTACGCAGGCTTCTCGTCAAATTGGAATCACTGAACGAGCTAGGGCGCAAAGGAACCCACGTTCTTATACTATACCTAAAATCTCGAAGGTTCGTTTCGAACGTGACTCTCACTGACCTCTCTATTACCTGACATCCTCTACCTAAGTGGTTTCAACCTTAACTCAAAACGTGGTAAGCTTCAGCCAACCATTGGACCAATGGAAACGGTCCGGAAGTGACTGGTGCTGTATCGAAGTCCAGATTTTTTATTGGAAACTCGGTTTGAAAATCTTTATGTCAGATTTTGTTTCGAATTCAGTAGAGCTTCAGGAGTTGAAATGCGAAATTCCGTGTACTCGCACCCATCCGGGAATTTCGTAAAATGTATAAAAAAAAATTCTAAAACTTTTAGAATCATTTAAAACCCTGGAAAATCTGAGGTGTTTATAAACTTTTCAGAACGTTTCAAATTTCATTCAGTGAGGGATTCAAAATCACTGGAAATCCTCAAGTCATCAGGTGTTCAGTGTTTAGGATGACTAGATACAAGTTTTCTGGAAGATGCTGCCGTGTTCACTCAGCACCCCGATTCCTCCGTTGTAAAATGAAGGCTGAAGGGTTTCAGGCATGGAACGGACGTATAAAGGTGTTAAATCCCACGGAAGCACCGTACGTAGTAGGTACATATATACACGAGGAATAATCCCCTATGGTCGGTATCTACGTTCTGAAATCGAACACGGAAGAGACGTTGAACGCTGAGCGTCGTCCATTGTGCAACAATGCGCTGTTATCTGTCAGATACGGTGTAGCGACAGTAAATCCCAGGACCCGACTGTGACCGTGCGATCTAGGTGGCCTCATCACCATCTAGATTATACAACGACATTTAATATTTACTATCGAGTCTCGCTGATACTATTTCCTACTGCAACCTGACACGCCATCCTCCAGGAATAACTTCCGCCTTTCATGATTTCCCGTCACTTTGACGCGAAAAAATTCTTCAACAAGCTTTTTATTCTTAAATTTCTCAACAATTTTAGAACGTTTTTAAATTTTCATAATAAATTCTATTTAACCATAAAGTCTGCCGCTCTATCTTCGTCTAATTCTTCCTGAGCTTTTCTCTGTCGTTATTTTTTCGCTCGTTTTTACATTCCGTTGGGCGTGATTTTTCTATTTTTCGTTCTTCCTTTTATATTGCGTCTGCACTGTACGATGCAGTGGCTTCCGGAAACCGAGGGAAGGAAGTGGGAAGACGGTGGGGAATGGGAAGACAGAGGGTGGAAATCGGGAAAGATCCCATGTAATTACTGGAATCTCAAGCCAGCAACACCTCCGCCCCCCCCGAAACTACTCTAATTGCATTCTCAAGATTTCGGTACAGCGTACCTCCGAGTACTTACCAAACTGGCATGTACCATCCCCATGTAATACATGTAACAGAATCCAAGAGCTCACAAAATCTCTCTGTGTACATAGAGATTTTTCTTCACCCTCTATAGCCGTGTTCCTCATTCAGAGACCAACTCGCAGGCCACTTCTGAGTCGATGAGACGACGACCCCTTTTCCAAACTTGCTTCTCTCCATAAACTTTTCCGCACTCCCTCTCACTCTACTTGAAAACTTTGTATAAAAGCATCAAATTTTTAATTAATTATTTAAACCCCAGTTTGTACACAGGAAATGGTGGGGGTGGTGTAAGAGAGGCCAGAATAGAAGCCGGAAAAATTCTTTGAAAAACAATTTTCATATCTTGATACAGGGGGAAGAATTTTAACCCGTTTATACTCCTACGTGAATTAATAAAAACGTTATTTTTAGTCATTCGAGGGCGAAAAGGAAACAAAGAATCATGGTATTTATGAAAAAGTAGGGAAAAAAATAGGTTTTCTGATTTTCTTTTTTTGTTTCACGTTCTTATTCCACCTTATCTCCTCAGTTCCTATCCTCCGGTGGAAGAGGAGAAGAAAACTCTGTGAAAAATATATCTGGAGACCGAAATGAAACCGCGAGCAATCCTCGGAGGCAGAGACTGTCTAATTTAATTTGCCAGGGTCTTTCCACTCCTGCGCTCAACGCGGGCGTTGGAAATGGTGCGGCATATATGGCCTGGTGCGCGGTGCGGCACCCGCAACCCTATCCTCTAGTCTCTTCTCTTGACTCGCTCTACAGTCTACAGTTCCACGTCCTGCGTCCTGAACCCTAAACCCTACACCCTCGCGTTCACACCTTACCCGACAATTTGACGCGCTTGTGGTTTTGCGCTACGCCTCGGTGCCTCGCGAATCCCATAAACAGTCGACCGAGCTTTTCGCGAGGTTACACGACGGATTTCCGACCAGTAAATCTACTTCTTTCGAAATCTTGGTACCCGTGCACTCAGTATCCTTAATTGCTTGGATGACGCAAGGCTGCTTGACCCATTGACGGAGCTATGACGCGCTATGAGACTTTATCTCGTGGTTACAAAAAATTGTTGATAAATTGCTGAAAAGCTGTTAAAAAATTACGAGGAAATTCTAGGGAAATTGGCGTTGAAATATTACTGTGAAATTCAGAATTCTTAGAAAATTTGTGGAAAATCAGTGCAAGCAACCATGACTTAAATAATTACTGCGATTGATATTCAGATTCGACTATATTCAGTGACTTGTAAAATAGAAAATCGACTTTTCTATCTACTAGAAAAATAATAATAAAAACTTTTCGAGTACCCCTTTAATATTTTATCAATTCAAATACCCAATTGGAGATAAGAGCGTCACTTTTGGAACCAGGCATTCGTCAAGCGGTGAAACTAATACCATCTGTGATGGTCGAATAACTCTGAAATCATGTCTAAAAGGTTGAGATCGGTCCCCTTGAAACCCTTGGGGTTTCTCACCCCGCTCAACTACTCGTTTGAAATTTTCCGAGGGGTAATGCGTTCATTGATCTTGTTAAGTCGGTACCAACGTACCTTGAGGAGGTTTTAATTCAATAGTCACCCCGAGTGCAGCCCGTGTCTTGAGTTAGTTAAACTGCAGCTAATTATACATACCAGCTAACTTCATTATACACTCAAACTACTCACAATAAGACTTAAACTATTTTTTTTTTTTTCAAGATAGACTGCACAGGCTTTTTTTTTGTTATGGAGAAGCAGATTTTTTTGTAACTCAAGTGGCTGCAGAACAAGGTTCAATAGAAAAATCCTTCAATCATATAGTAGAAGAAAAAAACATTGTTAACATTTTGCTATGAAAATCTCTGCAAGTTTTTCTGCGCATACAATTTCCTCACGAAAGTTCAACGTATTTTATGCAAGAAATTTATCATCGTGATTGAAAAATTGCTAGGAGGATTTTTCGACTGGCCTTTTTTTGTTGCAATTTGAAAGACAAAATTGACTGTTCGGAAAAATCGGTAAAGTCTCTCCGTCAATCTTGAGAAAAAAAAATTAAAACTGGCAAAAGTCATTTTTTTATCCCTTAGGATGGTTTTTACGCGATTTTAGCAACACATTTTTTACTCGTCTGTGATGCATGAAATAAAATCTACCGGTGGACCAAGATTACAGTTTTCCTGATCTCAAACTAGTCAGTAAAGAGACTTTTTCAGAATGAACAAAGACATTTTTGATACGATCAAAATTCTACCGGATATTCGTCATTTTCTCTAATAAAATATGTTTTTTTTTCTGTTTTTACATGCCACTTTGCGTGATAATTAGAGTATATAGAAAGAAATTCATGAAAAATTTATGTGTTCATTTTGAAAATGCCTTTTTACTAAGATTGGTCTTCCGGTAGATTTTATTCTGTCCATATCACAGACAAAAACTGAAATTGGTCCTGAAATCGTGTAAAAACTATTCAAACGTCTGAGAAAAATGACTTGATTGAATTTTGGATTTCAACAAAAATTGTCAACTTGCAAATAATCCCGTGTCGCCATATTTTCCGCTTTCCTACCCCTACGGTTATAAATATACAAAAGTATAACGTGAAGGGCTGGTAGATATAGCCATCCGTTGCAGATTGAAGTTTGAAAATAATTGTCGGTTATAAATTCGATTGAAAAACGTGTATCGGCTTGACGTTTGGCGTGCAGGTATGCAAAACGCGTTGACGCTGAAAATTGGAATGAATAGTTTTTTATTTTTTTATTACGTTTTTCATTTTTTATAACTGACTTGTTTCGCTGTGTTAGACTAGATCCACGTGCGCCTGGAAAGATATTTATTATCTCGACAGTTTCATTCGACCAGAATTACATTTCGGCTAAATTCTGCACTTCGTGTTTTTTATCACTTCTGTTTATGCCCCCAGCCTTATAAATTGAACCACCCCGGGCTGAGTACAAGAAGTCATTGCTGGCGAGTAGACATCCGGGGTCGGAAGAGTAAAAAAAAGTGGAGAAAGCTGAAGAAAATTGAGATTAAACGAGAAACTGATTTTTGTAAATTATTACGGTAAGATTCTTCGTCGTGAAAACTGAAAATTTTACATAATTTAAACTACGACGGAATTAAGTAAGACGTAGAAGAGAGGTAAAGGGGCTCAAGGAGAGATTAGAACAACTTTAATGGTAATCAGTGAGACCGAACCCAGATGTCTTTGGGGTGGTTTTTGTACAGGAATATCGAAGCATGATTTGATGATAAGAAACTTGGAGTACAATAATACAGATCTAAGATTCTTCGAACGAAAATTACAATATTGTTTTTTCTTTTTCAATTTTGGTAACTTTTTCAAGATTTTTCTTCATCTTCAAAATACAATTACTTTTTGAAAAATGGAGGAAATCTAAATCCGAAATCTAAATAGGATTTGAAAGTACAAAACTTGAGCTTTACATTGAATTTATCTTGGAAATTGAGATCCTCAGATGCCATAAAATTTTCAACTTTTATACAATTTTTCAAGTTCGATATCTTGATGTCTAAATTTCAATTTATCAAAGACAGTTTTTTGAAAGCTCAGAGAATTTCATCGCGAATAAAATTGTATCCTGTTTTGGTTTTTTGGGGATTCCGTTTGGCTACAATTTTCCACAAGCTTCCACAGGAACATAATTTTCAAGATGAACTTGATTCATGTTTCTTTTCAAATAAAGCTCACACATTGTGTACTTTAAAGCCCCGTTTGCTGTATTTGTTTGGATTTCCTCAAATCTTCGGAATCATTATTGTATTTGTGATGCAAAGGAAGTTGTTATTGGTTCAATTCACTCATCCTGCTGCTATTACTGTTGTTTTACATCCACCCACACTACAAGATCGTTATTTTTTTTACGCATCTAACAATTGTATTTAACGAAAAACTGAATTTTCAACTGAAATTTAATGAATATTTTCAACGATCCTTTAAAACCTGTGGCTATACATGTTATATCTCTTCAGGCATGAATAATGCACGTGATATATAATTCAGATGGCGTGCAAGCCGTAGTTACGCCCTTCCGTATGTCTGTGTGAGCTAGATTTGCGGATGAATATTCATCCCAGTCCAGCTTGACGGTCGGCTAAGAGGTCTGTCCGTTAGTTTCAGTCACTGTCTGAGCAATATATTGAAAACGTTGCTGAATTTGTGAAAATAGGAGTGTTTTACCATTTTAGCGAAATAAAATTGCGAATTTTAGTAGCAGGGGGAAGCAGATGCTGAAAGCTCGCTATTTGATCGTATATTATTTTACGAGTAGATTTATAACGGCTAGGAAATAGGGGAACGCAAATTCCCAGATTGGGGATGAACGCCGTTTCATTTATGATTAAATTTTGTAACGGGAATTGTGTCAGCCGATGCAGCAGAATCTAAAAGAAGGTGCAATCAATAGTACAGGGTATAATTACGATTTAATTAAACCCCATCGACAATATCGAATAACTAGATTCGGGTGGGGTGTAAATTCGCTAGTTTGGTAATATCAGTTAATTTTCACTGGGTAAAATCCCTGACACACCGGTGTGTGATATAACTTAATTAATTTAAAAATATGTATCTATAAATCCGGTTTATACGAGGCTGCCTGCTCTCAATTATACCCTGTTATAATACGATTTTATACCGAATCGAAACGATACACCTGCCGCCATCCGCCAAGTTGATTTCCGGCCCCGTTCCAACGTGAATTATTATGCATAATAATCCCCCTACCCTTCTGGCCGCAGATTACGATACATTTGACAAAAGCTCGCAGTCACAAATCACACAAAAAAAAAAAACAACACGAAACACAATTTCTATCATCAAACGCTAAAAGTCACATTGAAATTTTATTTCTCAAAAAAACTGAACGAGGATTTAAATACTTGTTTTTTGAGTCCTGAAAAGTGAGAAGAATTATCAAAAACCAAAAAGCACCTACTTTAATTGAAGGATTGAAGCTTTTCGGTGTCATACCGATTTTTTTTTCAGAGCTTTTGATTCTTCCAGGCCATTTTTTACCAACTACTACCCAATGACAAGTTTCATTGAGACCTGTTCGATTTGTGAAATTTGTTAGCGAATCCCTGAATTTTTTCTGGCACGAAAAATTTGAGATTGGCTTTTTAACGAGGTTCGTTTTTCGCAGCGACCCACCGCACGGTATTGATACAACAGGCGAAAGCTTGTGAGTTTTTTTCGCAACATGGGGAACAGCGTGGAAATGATATATCGTGTATGAAAACCAGAGTCTGAATAGAGTCAAAAAACTATACCTACATGAATTGAATTTAGGGTATGGATGAAGGAATGGAAGGAATGTTGATTACTATGACCTTTACTACATTGAACATAAAGAAAAATAGTTTTTAAAATATCTGTTCAAAACAAAAAGAGAGGATTTTGCAAGTGTGTGCTAAAAGACAAAAGAAAAATGTTCAATTTGCTGGAAACAAAGCAAAAAAATGGGCAGAAATATTTAACTGAACCATTAAACTTGATTGAATATTGATCATTAGATTTTCTCTGCACGCGATATTCCCCAACTCACTAAAAGCAACCCCTTTCCGTCACTAAATTCGGATCGATAGACCCAAGGCCTTACCTCTTCACTCGAACATCTTAATTGAATTCTTTTGAGTCAATAATCAATTACTAGATGAATTGAATATAGTCTGGCTTACACAGGATGTGACTGTGACACTCATTCTCCACTACTGGCATCAATTATCTTCTCTCAGATCAATTATCGATCGTGTACTAACTTATTGCTCGAGATGAAATGAGTTTCTTATCATGAGATAGTAAATTCCATCTCGATTTTATCTGTATCGAATAATTTCATCAAATTTTATCCAATCTTACAAGATTCAATCCGAGTTCGTAGAATTATATGGTCTTGAATTTTTTATGATTTTGTGAAATTCTATCTGATCTGATCGGTGATAAAGATTTTGTAAAATCATACGAAAATCGAACAATACGTAATTCTGTACGTCCAGTTTTGTGAACGTAATCGTTTTCGTAATTCTTTAGCTTATCCAAAAAGCCATTGTCATTATTATCAGTTTCACTGTCAATATTATCATTATTACCATTGTTTTGTCATTCCTGTTACTATTATTAATGTTCCAACAAATCCATTAAGCCATCGTCATTATTATCATTATTATTAATATCTCTGACATTTATACTACCATTTATCGATATTTCCACCTATATTTCTGCCACTAATCGAGTAAGCGAACGAGCACAACTTAGCTGATTTGATAAGAATTTCATGAAATGTCAGAATCTGATAGAATTTTGTCTCTCAATCGTATGAAAAAAAAGTCCACCGAGGACAGAAAAAGATTCGGAAAAGCTGTTGAAGTTCAAAAAAAAGTTCAGAAGACGGTCTAAAAAGCTCAGTAAAGTCCGAAAATCCTGAAAAGATCTGGAAGCTCAAATGTGCTGAAACAAAAAAACTGTGAATGAGTTTCAAAAGATCAAATAGCTCATCATGCTTAGAAAAGCTTGTCAATAGAATTTCGTCTGGTCATGGTCATACAAAAAAAAGTCCACCGAGCACCGGAGAGACTCGGAAAAGCTCTTAAATATCAGAAAAAAGTTCAGAAGATGGT
>JAFFZH010012313.1:85292-97505 GCA_018420115.1 Euura saliciscinereae
AGTCCGAAAATCCTGAAAAGGTCGGGAAGCTCAAATGTGCTGAAACAAAGAAACTGTAAAAGTGTTTCAAAAGATCAAAAGGCTTATAATTCTTGAAAAAGTACACTGTAATTTTTCCCCTTTTTCGAATGTTATCCCGCCACTTTTCGAGTCCGTTTTCTACGGTTTGATCTTCAATTCGTATAGATTCAGACTCTCGCTCGCTCTGGTTTCCTCGTATAATTTTCCTAACAATCTCAATTAGGACTTGATGCGGCGTCTGGTTGGGTTCACGTGTCGGATATCACGTAGCAGAATCCTGTCCAACTCAATCCTGCTGCGTCTATCCGACTATCAGTAGAACTATGTGTGCGTAACGTTAGACGAGTATCGCGTTTCCTGAATATCTAGGCTCTGGTTGCTCCAGGATTCGACTACGATCCGCGTATCGAATCGTAAACGACGCCAACGTCAAAGTCGGCTTCGCGGGGGTCTCATTTCAAGGCACTTTGTCTCACCCCGAAATTCCAGATTTCAAGCTCGAAATTTCGGGCAAAAATGATCAAAGAAATTCCATTTTTCGGACTCCGAGTCGTGAAAAGTGGGAAAAAAGCGTAAAAATATTTTCCTAAAAAAATTGATTACATCGTTTCTTGTCATCTTGTGTGTTTCAGACAATGAAGATGAGCAAAGTTGGCAACCAGACAAATTCCCAGGATCCACAGGCAGTTAATTCCCGAGTGTTTGTTGGGAACTTGAACACTTTTCAATGCAGCAAAACCGACGTTGAACGTATGTTTCAGCGCTACGGGCGTCTCGCCGGTAAGTTTTATACTTGTGTACTTATTTCATTAACAGCAAGTTGATAAGAACCATAGGTTGATACCTATTCCAACCCGTAGTAAAAATTCTCTAATTTATAAACCGACTGTTGAAAAGTCTGTCCAAATATTTGCCTTCCAATTAAAGCCAGACGCCTCAAAACGCTGGGGTATCGCTAAGGCAGTAATTAGTGAGATTATCCGTGGACAAATTCATTTTCTGTTTTCAGACTACATTTTTTTTTTCTTTCTTTTTGTCACTTTTGTTTTCAAGTTAATTCAACTTTCTGGAAATGAACCGTTATTTGAATAACCGTCTCGAAAGAAACAAGAAGAAAGAAAAGTTTGAAGCTCAAAGTGAAAAGTATAATTCTACATAAACCGGAAGGTCTCGGCCGGACCTCGAAAGTCAGGGAGCTTTGCGAAGCTTACCACTTCCGGTTGGAGCTTGGCACAGTCCGCTGACTCCATACTCGACGATATTTTAGCCAGATGGATTAGAGAGAATCTCTCACCTCGTCTAGCGTTGACTAATCTTCTATTGTCAACCATGTCGGAACCAATTGCGTATTCTGAATCTCTCGTGGATCAAGCTCATGATTCTACCTTTTTGGTGGAGGATTTTAAAAGCTCTGAAATAATTTCGGGTCATATTTTATCAGACGTCATGAGAAACTTAAAGAAAAGAATATTTCGTCAACGTTCTTGGGAAAATTGTTACCAATTGATATATAATAAAATGAGTCGCTTATAAACCCGGTCAATTTCACTGAAATTGGAATTGTTTCATTCGATAAACAATACCCCGTCGAGGGTAATAAACCCTGAGTTTTCACAACCAGACCGCGAGAAAGACCCGGTCACGATCTACCCTCTGCGTTTTAGTAACGCCCTGCAAGATAACGGCAATTTTATAGTGATTTCACCACTTTTATCCTTCCTTTGCGGTTCTTATAGCCATCGAACGTTGCACGCGGAATGGAAATGTTAGAATCTTGCAACGCGATCTTACGGAAAATCGCTTTCTCGTTCAATTTTTACTTTTTTTTTCTTTCAATCGAAACAGAAAATCAAACTATATAATATACACCGTGTGCAAGATTTTATCAAAAATCGGGTCTCTGAAGTTTGCTCACAATTTTGTTCTTCACTCATTCGTTCAGGATTAGATTAAACTTTTTTCTCCCGAAAGCTCGAAAAGCTCCAGAAAAAGCTCAAAAAAGCTCTTCAGAAAGCTAAAAAGCTCGAAAGCTCCAAAAGCTCCACAGGAAGCTAGAAAAAAGCTCACGAAGCTCCTCGAAAATCTTAAACTGCTCCATAGAATGTTCAAAAAAGTCCGCTGGGCACAGTAAAGCTTCGGAAAAGAAGCTCTTCAAATCCAGAAAACGTTTAAAAGAGGGTTGAAAAAGCTCTGAAAAAGGTCAAGAAGCTCGAATATGCTCGAAAAAAAAAACACTAAATGAGTTTTCGAAGCTGACAAGAGCAATTCTTGAAAAAAACTTGTGAAGGCTCGAAAAGCTCGGAACCCTATCCGCAGTGGATCCCATTGAAATCCAAATCGCGTTGCACTTCGATCTAACGTAAGCGCTGCATTACGCAGTGGGGTTAAGCCAGATTTTTTGGCTTATCTTATATCGACACACTTTGGTGTGATGCAATTGTGGTACCTGAGCTTTTTCGCAAGTTCTTCAGACGAAAGTCGAAAGCTCTAGATGCTATTTTTGTTCTTTCTGAAAATACGAATGCTGTTGAAATCGTAGAAAAATTCTTAAGGAGTTGAAATAAGGGAAAAGGTGTGGTAAGTAACACAGAAACTATAATATGAATAGGTATAACAGAGAAGGGTAGATAATATCAATATGATGGCAGAGAGAATACGGTGGCTCTGCACTGTACCGTGTGCTATGTAACTATATAAAAAAAAAGATAAATGTGTGATGCTCCGCGGGCGGTTTCACAGCGAAAAATATGAATTTTATTTTACCATGACAGTTTACACTCCTCTTTGTAAAGGACTTTATTTTATCTGGCTCTTGATGGTCGTTTGGACGTGAAAAAAAAAAATAAAAAATGTTATATATTCCACTATGTCGACACTTTAGGATACATTTTTATTCTTCAGTGTATCTAAAGTCCCTTTTTTTCTTACGCTTTGGAATTCCTATGCAGATTTTTTTTTTTTTTGTGAAAAGACAGAGTAGGCAAAAGACATGAGGCTTTTTTGGCAATATGTGTTCCCTCAGATGTAGGTAAGGCTTATAATGAACGGATGAAAGGATCCGGAGTATCCGGCAAGAGACTATGTGCGGAACTGTGCAGGGTAGGATTAATGCTGGACACCCTCGACGGCTGCGGACCGCCGATAAACAGCTTACTTAACTTCATGCTCGTGATAAAAAGCTTCCATGAAAGGACAATAAGGCCGGGCTGAAAGTGCCAAGGTGAGGATGAAAAGTCGGGGGGAACTTTTTGAAGAAATACCATTCGCAGCAACCCCCCAACAATGCAGGAATTAAAGTTGAGAGACGGACAATTGAATCGTTCGAACAAGAATGAAAAAAGAATCTAAAGCTGTCCTTTAATTGTCCGATTCGTGAAAACTTCCTCCGATAAGGCTTCAAACAGGAAATCTATAAATCCGCGTAAGTCTCACAGCCGGAAGACTCCTGGGTCTTACAAGCTGTCGATACGCCGTATCGAGTAACCGAGACAAGAAAAAAGGAGGTGGGAAAAAAAAAAGAAAGAGGCAAATAAAGGGAGGGAAAGTAGTAGGAAAAGGTGTTGTAAATAAGGTAAGGATTCCCGCAGGATCTTATAGGGGATGTATGCCACTGTAAGATTGCCCGAGGCAGACTGGCGAGCTTAGGGTTTCTTTATGTGCTTGGAATAAATTGGCCGACGTACTACATCCATACGTACGTCTGAAAATCTGGATAAATCTATTTATTCACTGCGTAAACATTATTTTCGACTTTAAAAGACTTTTCACGGTTCTTCAAGGGGGTTCTAAAATAAAATATTCGGTCATTTTTTAAACAACCACAAAGTTTCGAGTATCGGATAACAATTCTTCCATCTTTGACCAGATGATGGTTCATAAATTCAACTATGTTCGGTACAATAATTAGCTACCGTTGGAGAATATAGCAATTAAATCAATCAGTTCAGAGGAAAATTAATCCCTTGGAATTTGTGTGAAGCTTAGAAATCTTGATACTACGAGTCTCTTCGTTACTTGTGAGACAAAATATTTATAGAATCTTGAGCAACGTCGAACGTAACATCTGGAAAATGATGAGATAATAAAAGCTTGGTTAATTGACAACTAACTAATCCGTAGAATTCTAGAGATTCGAATGATTATAGTTAATTCGCATTGCATATTCCGAAGATCTGGAGGCATTTACTCGCCTCGAGGTTGTAATTGCCCTTAGTTTATATTAGTCGCGAACTGGCGGAAGGTTCATTACTCAAGACTCTCGGTCTCTCCGAGCTCATAAAAACAAATGGCTACTGAAATAATCAAGCGAATGAATCGGATTACAACCTGTCATTAATTAATCATCGGTTCATCCTCGACTCTGTGAATTAATTACGGGGATAAAAGCCCGAAACTCTGATTAACGCGACAAGAAGTTGCAAAACCTAAACTTCAAAACTGAAAGAACGAAAAAACAAAAACGAAACGAAACTTCAATTGGCTTCGATAATCGTAATTATTCTTGTTTTCAATTATTTGTTACAGGAATATCGATGCACAAGGGATACGCCTTCGTCCAGTTCACCAATCCCTTTGACGCTCGTAGTGCATGCCTTGGCGAAGATGGTCGAACCGTCCTTAGCCAGGTACTCGGTGAGTGTCCCCAGTGCTTATGTGAGTGTATAGTATTAGCCATTAATTTATATTCATATTAACGACGAGTGATTTTCAAACCAGGGGTTAACCCACTCGTAGATTCACCTTACACCTGACTTCAAATTAGTTTACATTACTTCGAGTCACTCAAAATGACTTCAAATGACACCAAGTTAGTTGAAGTGACTTCAAAAAACTCAAAATCACTTGACTTGACTTCAAATTAGTTGAAGTGACTTAGAAAAACTCAAAATCACTTGACTTGACTTCGAAGTAGTTGAAGTGACTTCAAAAAACTAAAAATCACTTTAAATTAGTTGAAGTAACTTCAAAAAACGCAACTTCAACTGACTTTAAAACAGGTAAAATGATTTCAAATAACTCAAAACGACTTCAGCTGACTTTGAATTAGTTAAAATGACTTCAAATAATGATTCAAAATGACTTCAACTGACCCCAAATGACTTTAACTAATCTTGATTAACTTCAACTGACACACTGACTCCGAATGACTTCGAATGACTTCGGAAGTCCTGATCCCTTCAATACTACCTACATTTTCTAAATCATGAAATAACGCCAACCTTCGTTTAATTTTTCTACTTAGAGTAGATTTGTTCTGATCATACAAATCAAGTTGTGCAAGAGCGCAACTCTTGAGCGAAACTCATAGAATCATTCAAATTCGCAATAAAATACGTGGAATAAAATCCTCCGACATATTGTGCGGTATTAGAATTTTCTGAATTTGTTTGGTTAAACAAAATTTCGCACTTTTTATGTCACCTCTTTAAATAAAAGTCCTCGGATACAAAGCTGGAACAATGTTTCAAAGGGTTGAGTAAATATTCGAATTCGAGGAAGAGGAGTCTTTGATGGAGGGCCAGGTTTCATAAAGGGTTTAAAACATCTAAAAAAAAATCGCAAAAAGTCCTACTCCATTATCCAAAAGCTTGCAGATTCCAAAGTTTGAAACTTTTCTTGACAAAACTCGAAATTTTGGCTCTAAAATTTTATGATGAGCTTATATTAAGTATAAAACCCCGTTTTTGCCACAAAACAAAAAAGGATTCCGCTAAATTTACAACTTTAATTCCACTTTCAGTCACGGTTAGCAGTAACAAACGCGAAAAAGGCTCATCGTCAGTGACAAAGGATATTAAATTTTCTTGCTCTCCTCCCACGTGAAAATCCTGTGGGAAAATCCATAAAAATTTTCTGACAATCTGAGTTCAATGATCATTATATGATCTCGTAATTTGGGTCAATTCGAATGAGACAATCGCCTTGAGGTTCTTTCTTTTTTCTTTATATTCCTAGAATAAAAACCTTCGGCTATTTCGTTCTTTTATCCATTTTCTTTCTCAGCTAGAGAAAGCTCTTAAAACTTGTTTTACAGTTTTCTTGAGGGTATGTAGGTATATGCTACGTCTCTCCAACCGAATTTTACGAACAACGTACCGTCCGAAATCTAGCCTTTCGGAAAGCGACTGTGGTAAGAATCGCGATACAGATAAGAGCGGGTGAAATTTAAAGGGCTAATCCGTCGGGGCTGGGAGTACATGAGACCCTCTGACCGAAGGATAGCGGGGCGCAGGAAGGATAAGAAAAACAGGGTGTGAACCCGGAGTTGGTAACCAGGTTCGGTCTCGTCCCTTCCTCGTACATAGTGTGTGGATTTCCGCAACTTGCCTGCAAACCTTTCTTCGGCTAATGCAAGAACTGTGTTTCCCGTTACGGACATACATACCTACGTATATACGTGCATATACATACACAGAACCAGGAGATATTTCTCTCTTCTCTTCTCTTCTCTTCTCTTCCTCAAAGCCCCGCGGCCCAGGGATTTCACCGACGTTCAGGTGCCCCTCGACTAGCTGTCGCCAATTCTACTACCATGGGTATGAAGGGTATGTGTTGGGTGTGAGGGTGGTGACAGAGTGAAAAAAAAACAAAAAAAAAGGGAGACAGAGAAAACGATAAAAGTGCAAACTGTTCTCTCGTCTGTCTCCAATAGACTATCCAGCCAATACCTCTCCCTGTACACCCACAGCGACAGATGTATCTCAGCAAGAAACTGCTGCTCTGCTCTGCAAGGTTTTGTGCGATGGAAAAAGAGGGAAGCTGAGGGAAATGAAGGAAAAAGCTCGCAGTCACTTTTATTTTTTAATCGGTCCATTCGAAAGAAGAATTCACAATTCACTTGCGCGCCTCAAAAATTGGTTCACACCTTTTCATTCCCGTAGGAGTCGAATTTCAAAAAACGCTCAAACTACTTTCTAGGTATTTGAATGAGCAATAATTTGAAGCCAAAACGAAGTCAATATCTCATCGGGCCGAGGAGATATCCATGAATCCGCGAAAACATGTTTTACCCCTTTTATTCTCCTTCTGGGGCGAATTTCGAAAAATCGCTTCTTAGTGGGTGTTCACGAAGGGAAGGGAACATGTTGCCCAAATTTCAAGTTTCTAGGTCAAGGAGTTTGGGCTGGGCGTTGATGCCACTTGTTCCTATAGATATAGATTTTGCTCCGAAATATTGATGAGTCGATCTCGAAAGATTCTAAAATCGCTTCAAATCGGGTAGGAAATTGTTCCAATCACTTTTAAAAGGCTTTTAACATAAGGACAAAAACCAGCTCAGATCAAACCGATTTATAAATGGCTTGAATTGAGTTTGGAATCATTGAAAGCATCTGTAATCACTTCAAAATAGCTGATGATAACATTTTAACCTTTTAGAATGATTTTGAAATCGTCCGCGATTAAAAGCAACAAAATCAAAATGGCTTCGAATAATTGATACGTGAGTGAATAAAAATTCTTGGAATTAGTGATAAGCTTGTCAATCCTCGTTTCGGAATTTTTTCCATAGAAGCATAATCGGATGATCGATTCCTGAACGAACGATAAAGACGAATATAGAAATTAATCGGTCCTTTTTTATCATCTCAGGGATGGATGGTATCGCGGCCACGTGCCTGCTTCACATGATGTAATAAAGCCATTGAATCTACTATACGAAGAGTTGATAAAGTCTCAATAGCAAGTAGCAATAAACGGCAATAAAACCGGTCGTATTACGTGCGCGTGGTTCGTTATCCTTTTTCTACGATCAGAGCGTTTTTCGATATTGGAAAGGACCCGGATAATTCAATCCGGTATCCCTCGATCCCCTTTCAGCCATTCGCAGCAACCAACAACCTAAATATACCGACTCCCATCACTTCACCCCCACACGCGACATGGCGACAAGAAAAGCCCGAGAACCAACGACACAGTCGCGTTTCCTATCGTCCAATTAAACTCATTCCTGTGTTAATTGATATCAAACGAAACCCCAGGGTCGGGATTTTGAAATTAGAGCTTAACGTCTCTGATACCGAGCAGCAGCCGTCACCCCTGATCCTGTGGGATATCACCAGGACCGTTTATCAACGCACATGCTGACAGCTTTGATCTGCGATTGTCGTCTCAGTATTTATTTGCCCTACAGACCAGAATTTTCCACTTCAAATTTGAATAGTAATTTTTTGAAATTATTTCTATGACAGTTTTGTGTGATCTGACAACAGTTTTTCAGTTTTAAATGATTCAACAGATTCTACATACTCCAAAAATCATTGATATCTTATCCAAAGTTCATTACACGTCGAAAATTTGACTTTTTTAAAAATCGATTATGTCTTTCGACGTCTCATCTTCTTCGGAGAGCAATTCTTCATCATACGAATGAGGGAAACTCAGAAAAAAGAATCCTGTGATAAGTTATGGTCAGTTATCGAAATTTAGCGACAATCTTAGTCACTCTTTTGCTGATAACTTGGCTCAAAATTTTTTTCTTTTAATTTCCCGCAATCAAATTATCAAATAATTTGAGAAACAGGGTGGTTTTCGAAATTTCGGGATCTTGGCATTAACCTTCCGGAGGGTTGAGCCGCGGTTCGGAATCGCAGTTGGTTCAGCCAGTGGGTAGACATACGGCAACAGCAACTTGCGTAATCACTCGTTTTACCGTTCCAAATTCGTTGGCTACTTCAGTAACGGTCTTAAAAGATCACCCGGGATGATTCACGGCTCTGTCATCGGTGCGGAATAACGAGCCAACTCTCGGTGGGTACTTCGCTCGACATACCAGCTTTCAGCGTTTCGAAATCGACGAAAAGGAACCGGACCCAAAAATTCGTCTTTGAATTTTCAAAATCAGAATAATTCAAATTAAAAATCGTCCCATGACGAATGGTATTTTATTTATATTCCCTGAATCATACGTGGAAACGTGGGTCGTTGTGTTTCATCGGTTGAAGTTATTCGAGAATTCTTATCCGATCGTTACGATCAATGTATAATATTTGATGTCGAGTTAGCGATTGGGGGCAATTAGTTAATTTTAACCGTACAAAAATATAAAAGAACTCGAGAGATAGAGGGATCTTTGCGATTAATGGAAATGATAAATTTGTCAAACGTCTATCTCTATCTCTCTGTGCTTGTATTCGTTCGTTAGTTAGTGTCAGTCGTCGAAGCACGTTATGTGACAAGATAATAATTAGTCATCATACAGCTTTCTTGATCTTGCAAGCCCCCTAATTTCATTATACATTCACTGTTCTCTCTACACTACGTGACTAGCACCAGGAATTAGGAAGATGGCTGAATATATCGAAATGGTAAAATTAAACCACGTCGAGTAAAAAAGGAAAATGAAATACTGGTGAAAATTACAGTTTTGAAAATGCTGAAGCACGGAAAAATCCTTTTGTTCTTTTCTTCTGATATCCAATTTTTGGTCCCAATTTTGACATCAAATTGTCTTGTACTTTGGGTAAGTTTGTCAGGCCGTCTTCATATCCGGTTTCCAAATATGGAAGATTGAAGATTTTTGAAAGGACGCAGCTTCCAAATTTCTTTAGACAGTTCGACGAACTTTGAAACTCGACTTTTCACCATCGATGTACATTTATAGAATTTTTTTTCACAAATTCAATCCTGTGGGACGATTTTTGAGTTTTTTTGGAGGCAGGATTCCAGACGATTCGCTAAACCGATTTGAATGAAATTTGGACAGAATACTCTTCTCGTAGAGACAACGGTCCGGTAAAATTTCCAACACATTCCAACCCTCTGTTTCCAAACGGTGGACGATTAAACTCAAGTTTTAGATAATTCAATTAACTTTGTAGTGATACTTTTTGACATGAAATTACATCTTCAACAATTATTGAAGGTTTGTTTCATCTAAAGATTGAATTCTCTAAATGGCTTCTTTTTTCAATTGCGCTGAATTTTTTAGTTCATTTTTATCGATAAGAATTCTCAGTTTGAAATACTGCGTCATTTATATTGCAACTTTTTTTCAAGTTTAAACAAAGTGTTTTTCGAATATCGAGAAACCTCTGATTACATTGCTTCTCTGATGAATTTTGACGTAGTGAAGCTAAAACACTCAAATTTCGAAAGAAATTGTTCCTAAATAATGTAAGCAGCTCCTTTTTTTCTCTATCGTCAAACTACTGACCTCTGGATTACCGTAAAAATAAATCCTTCCAGCGATACTACAGCTATATTCCTGAAATAAAGGTTTTATTATCGCAGTAGTTTTCCAGCGATACGATTGCATTTAATCCATCCTCGTCCCCGTTGGTATTATACGTCCCTGCACAGTCCGAGATTCGCTATTTCTGAAGGAGTACGGAATACGCGCTAAAAGCCAGAGCAGAAACTCTTGAGGGTATAATCCTGGCTTTCGTGATCCTCTGCAGCTCCGATACACCCCCGTCGCCCTTCAGCCCTTCAAGCCTCCGACCATCCGACTGATAATATCTCAGAGCGTTTGAATACAGGGATGGAATAAAAATAATTTGGAAAAATCATTTCTCACTTCTTCGCAAGGTACTTTTTACCATTTTTACCTTCCTATTACCGCTCTTTACCTTCTCTCAAACGCGTTGGATGCTACGTTAGCTCTGGCTTCCCGAGGCGTGGGCGACGTGCTGAGCAACGTCAACCACGATGACAAACTACTACCTTGAATAAACATAATCGCGCACTCCCACGGAAACATCAAAGAGATCGATGATAGGTTATGCTAGAAGGGAGACACGTGCTATCAAGATGAACTGTCGTTAAAAACGTACAGAATAGTACAGTACACCGTGTCACAACGTTCAACGTCACGTCTGTGGTGGCGCCACTGACTTTATCCCGAAGTGCGCATGCGCGCACAACAGTAACAACCTCAGCGCGGAAAGTGGATCACTTCGTATCTGCGCATGCGCCTCAACTCTTTTTCTTTCCTATTCTGCTCCTCCTGATCAGTAGCCATTCTACGTTGTTCCGTTTCGTTCAGATATTATATTAATTGTTGGTGAACAAAAATTGTTTGGAGTTTAAAGATCGCAAAATTGCTCATGAGTATTCGAACCTGAGACGACAAGGCTCAAAGATTTTATGAGAAAAACGTGGATTACTAAGAATAAAAAAACAGGCACGTTCCACATTTGCTTAAACTAACTCGCGAATCTCGACTGAAATAACGTAGAGCAGCGCGGCGGTAGGGTATGGAAATGGTATCTTTGAGCAGAAGTTGAATTCGGTTGGTATAGAGAGACCTGGAAAAGCATTTTACGTTCAGCATCGCGTCGCGGTCGGTGCCGCATGCACTTATGAAGAATATATTTCCTGGTGGAAAATTGAAAAAAAAGAAAAAGAAAAAAAAAGATATGTGTTAAAATATTAAAAACTACAAACACGCGGTACTTTCACGGTGCTCTTTGAGCAGCAACACGATGAGAAGCATGAGAAAAATTCCATGCGATATAGTAGTCCGCTTATAAAATAGCTCCGCAGGTTAATTATAAAATAACGTTATACACTTGCAGTGAATTATTTTAATTAATTAATGTTTTTTTCCCAATTAGTAATGGGTAGCATCTTTAATTGAACGAAGCTACCACACGTCGTAATATTTCTAAAATCGTCAAAAGTCCGTAGATAAAAAAAAATTCATTGAAAAGCTTAACTTACGGTGTGGTTTATATATATATATAAACGCGTGCTAACGTACGTTTCAGATCAGTTAGCGTTTGTGAAACGAGCCAGTTAACAAGACTAACGTGAATTTAATTAACTGGATAAAATCAGTTCAGGCAATCAAACCCTCCCCCCTTTCTCACCCCACCCCCACCCCCCTGCGGGGAAGTATTCGAATGAAATTGAAATCAGAAAATGAAAAGCGTTAAAGTGGCAAAAACTCGGGATTTCACGAGAGGGTAGTGGATATGGTATATACATACCTACATTCGATTCATTCGGATTTAACCCCCACGTACAACCTACGTTCTCATAAAACTCCACCAATGCTAGTCTTTAGTCTGTATTTCTCTAACCGTAGAGGCGTTTTAATTAATTCTCAGTCTCAACGGACACTCCATGAGCTTTTACCCACGGATGTGGATGTGGATGTCGGAGCTGGTGTACCAGCCCCCTCTGCACACTCGTTATACACCGATTTTACCACCAGACAGGAATTACGAAGTGGTAGCTACCCCCCCCCCC
>JAFFZH010012314.1:8100-19351 GCA_018420115.1 Euura saliciscinereae
AATTCAATTCAAACTCTATTCAAGTCAATTCAACTTTAATTCAATTCAAACTCAATTCAACTCAACTTTAATTCAACTCAACTTGAATTCAATTCAAACTCTATTCAGGTCAAGTCAACTTTAATTTCATTCAAATCAACTCAACTTGAATTCAATTCGAAATCTATTCAAGTCAATTCAACTTCAATTCAATTCAAACTCAATTCAATTCAAACTCAATTCAACTCAACTTTAATTCAATTCAACTTGAATTCAATTCAAAATCTATTCAAGTCAACTCAACTTTAATTCAATTCAAACTCAATTCAACTCAACTTGAATTCAATTCAACTTTAATTTCATTCAAATCAACGTAACTTGAATTCAATTCAAACTCTATTCAAGTCAATTCAACTTTAATTCAATTCAAACTCAATCATGGTGGCGACAATTTAGGTGGAATTAAATTCCCTGACTTTTCACTGACTTTTTCCGCCCGAAAATTAATTTATTCCAACTCTTTTCTCAGCGAATCCAGATGATTTTCATAAGCAAATTATTATAATTATTCCAGGGGAATCATAAAATTGAAGTCAATCTTAGGTACGAGATAAAGTCATATTAAAGGCTAGCAATCAGGGAAACTTTGACAGGTAGGGAGTCAGAAGGAAAAACGGAGGCAGATAAAAAATTATTGTCTTCACAAGCGAGATTCAAATAATTAAAAGGCCTGACTGAATGTAGTAATCACAAAAATGGTGACATGAAAAAAAAAAATTCCCTGTGGCTCGGTGGAATTCCCTGACTTTTCCCTGACTTTTCTCGACTATCGGAATTCCCTGACTATTCCAGGTTTTCCAGGTTTTTCCGCCCTGTCGCCACCATGTTCACAATTCAACTCAACTTGAATTCAATTCAATTCAAACAATGAGGCGAGGCTGATTTTTTTCAGCCCACTTACTGTTCAAATCTCTGTGAAGAATCCTCATCTTCGCAGCCGTTCTGTAAGAGGCGTATCTGATCACGTTACACTCTTCGACGGACCGCATGATCTCTCGCATCTTTGGATGGTCCCATTCCGTCTGCTTCGTCGCATGACTGCATAGAATATAAAGAATTTTAAAGAAAGTCTTAATCTTCTGCGAATCGAATATTTTTTAGCCCTCAATTGTTTATACACATAAGTGATACGGAGATTCCAAAGATTTTTCAAAATAATTCTCTTATTTATTCCAATAATTGAAAAAAATCGAAAAAAAAAAATATCGTAAACATTGACGAGAGTCGATTCATGTTTATATTACTTGATGTAGTAGGGCACGCCTCCCTCGGTTTCGGCCTGTTTCCACCCGTTGAGGTACTCTGGTTATAAACAAAAGAACGTTTCATTGATTATGCACGAAGCTGAAGGAAGTAAAGATCGTTGCGGTTCACAGCGTCGATGGTGCTTGGAGAGGCGACCATAACCTTATTTGGCACTTTTTTTCAACGAATAGAAGGATAAATATCGACATTATGGGGTCTGAGGGACGCGGAAGAGGTCGAATAAATTTCACCGGTTCTCGATCGGCGAGATTTTAGAGACTTTTATACATAATTACCTTCTGTCATTATATTTGGGATAGGCGGAGACGGTAAACGTTCGATTCGACGATTTTTAAATACCCATACACAAAACAAAACGGACGCTTCGAACGTTGGCTGCGTTCATTCCATTGTTTAGTTCACTAGTCAATCCACGGACTTATGGACGGAGCGAAACCTGAGTTTAGTGGCGAGAGGGGGTGATTATCCGGGGAGTACATTAGGTAGCATATCGGCCATATTGATAGGTGACGTTTAAGCGCCATATTCAAACCAGTCGCTCCAAATAATACTTCCTACCGGTGAATTATGGCATTTAACTTGCTTTTTGCGCTGGATTTGGTCGTGCAACCGACTGCCGCACGATGAGGCATGTTGGTTACAAAACTACAAACGAAAAATAATAAACAATCTAGCTGAGTATGAATTTATCGTACATTCTAACCTCTAAAATTATGAAAACATATTTGTGAGCACGTGGTTCGATTGATATCACTTTTCAATTCAACTGAAAAGATTTATTACAACCCTTGTCACTTATGATTGCTGTTTGTTTTGGAATATCCACCGGAACCTGAAAACAAACAGTGTGTATACGGTGTATACGCCGTGGTATACGCGTACTATATCTATATAGATGTCACCTATCAAAATGGCTGACCCACGGATTCCCCTTCCGTCTTTTGGCACAGGCCCTGCAAGCTATCGCTCCGTCCATAAGTCCGTGAGTCAATCACTCGCGGCCATTGTTTCTATCCTGTGATGGCGGGCTTTTCGAAATTCGGATTTCACGCGTTTATCTTCTGTTATTGCAAGTCAGATAATAACTTTGGTAGTTCGAGAAAAAACAATCAGATATTTTTTTTCTTTCTTTTAATCCAATTCGACGCTTGAATCGATTGGATTTTCGCTCGGAAATCAAACAAGACGATTTTTCTATTAAGAAGAAACGAGAGTCACGTGACCTCGATATGAGTGCGAGAGAGATAGCGACATTTCACACTTGGCATTTTCGAACGCACTTCTAGCGGCCAAAACAGATTCGATTGATGTGAAATTGATATCAGTGACGTAGAAAAACTCAATGAAGGGCCTGCCAATCGTTGATTTTCGAAAATCGAGACGTAATAACAGTTTTTTAACAATATTGTTCCGTAATCCAAGGAAGTGCTGCCTCTCTCCACGAGGGGCAGCACCTCCTTAGGTTACGGAACAATATTGTTACACAAAATTCTAATTATGTCTTTCGATTTTCGAAAATCCACGAGCGTCATGCCCTTCATTGAGTTTTTCTACGTCACTGACATCAATTTCACATCAATCGAATGTGTTTTGGCTGAGAAAATAGGTTTTGAAAATTCCAAGTGTAAATCAGCTTGCGTTTCCCCTGATAATGATAGTAATAATGATAATTATTCATGTAATCAATTATTTTTATGTATTTATTATGTACATCTTATTGCTCGTCTGTTATTCCATATAAGTAAATGAATAAATAAATCAATAAAAAAAAATAACGATGATAATAATAACAGAAATAATAATGATAAGAATCACTGTCAGACTCGAAATTATGCTTTAATCATTCCTATTATCATCAAATAATAATAAACTGCTCCCAGAGGAATCATAAACAATTTATTATTCTGATAGTCTCTCTTATTCTATACAAACTTTCAAATTTTCCCGCCTTCTTTCACAATGGCTGCGTCTGTTCGATTCACAGAGCTAATCAAAAATGGTTCCATAAACACGTAAAACTGATCTTGAAGGATTCGAAAATGGATCAAATTTATATTGAATGAAGATTGAAGAAGGGATTCACTAGAACAAATAGAATTATTAGTTTATTATTGTCGTAGAATTTTCGGTTTCAAACTTCCAAACACACCGAATTTCCGGTTCTCTCGATGCGCTGCGAGCAGTGCGAGCATCCGGTCTTCCAAAGCCAGGCTCCATCGCGCGTGGTACCGCCGCAAGGATTCTTTCCATAATCCAACCTCATCGCGTTCGGTTAGCTCGATCAAAGCAAACAGGCCTTCACCATGCCACCAAAATTCGATCCCACTGAGGTTAAAAAAGGTATTTATCGAAATATCACCGAAATACACCGTTTAAACACCTGAATTGACGAAACTAACCTAAAAACCGTTTCGTTCGCAGTATACCTTCGATGTGTCGGAGGAGAAGTTGGAGCCACGTCTTCACTTGCTCCCAAAATCGGTCCCCTCGGTCTGGTAAGCGATACATTCACTCTATTTAACGCGATACAAAAAAAAAACCTAACCTCAAAGAGATTCAATGCTTGCTGTGTTCAAAGAGGTTAGAAATAGCTCTGACACCCATCAAAGGCTAGAATAAGTCGAAACAGCGTGTCACACAACTCATTGACCCTCATACGTGAGTTAGATGGTGTTAAATTGCCTTGTGAGAGGTTAGAAATAGTTGAAACACTCAACGAAGGTTAGATAAAGACCGATAATCGGGTTCTTTGTAAAGTTTTCTGAAATAATACCTGAATTCTTTGATCTCTTCTCCCCACAGTCTCCGAAAAAGGTCGGTGACGACATCGCAAAGGCGACCAGCGACTGGAAGGGTCTAAAGATCACCGTCCAGCTCACTATCCAAAACCGAGTTGCGACGATCTCTGTCGTGCCATCGGCAGCCTCTCTGATCATCAAGGCTCTGAAGGAGCCCCCAAGGGACCGAAAGAAGCAGAAGAACATCAAGCACAGTGGAAATCTGTCCTTCGACGAGGTCATCACGATCGCCCGCGCGATGAGGCCGCGTTCCATGTCCCGAGAACTGAGCGGAACC
This sequence comes from Euura saliciscinereae, assembly GCA_018420115.1. Classification (NCBI taxonomy): domain Eukaryota; kingdom Metazoa; phylum Arthropoda; class Insecta; order Hymenoptera; family Tenthredinidae; genus Euura; species Euura saliciscinereae. Next base: position 12,481 of record JAFFZH010012314.1, read on the forward strand.
ATCAGGGAAATTCTTGGAACCTGCCAGTCCGTCGGTTGCACCGTCGAGTCCAGACCACCGCATGATCTGATCGACGAGATCAACGCCGGTGTGCTCGAGGTCCCGGAAGAATAGACAATGGTGGGTATAGAGCCCTGCGCCCTCGCTAGTTGGAATCCGTGGTGAAAGTCGACTAGATTTTGTTGTTTTGATGATGAGACTTTCACTCCGACGCTCCATCGACGAGGGCTATGGACTCTCGGTAGGGGTTGGCATCCCATCCACCTGATCGGTACCGATCGGAAAATCTTATTTTTCTGATCGGATTTTACTGCCCGGGGTACTCATATCGCCATTGGGGAGACAACCTCAATAAAAAATCCAGTCTTTTGAGAGGCTGAAGTATTGTAATCTTGGGAGCAATGATTCCTTCATTTGTTTCTTTTCGCCATTTTCGGTGTTTGGTTGGGAAATGAAGAGCAATCGTGGCCTGAGGTAACAATAATTAGTCGGTAATCATGAAAATATCAATTTTTTTGTATCTTATTGTTTCAGATTTGTTTGTTGAGATCGAGGTGAAAGAAAAAATAAAACCAAAATAAAATATAAAAACTTGTTGATTTTGTTCTTAATTTCAGTATTACTTCGTTATTTATACCCTCATAATTACATACACTATAATATTTGCGATATTCGATCACTCGTCATATACAGGGTGAATTCCTAACAATACAGACTGGCCGACCGTCCCTTGCGTACCCTGATGTATCACCTATATTCTAGATTCTTATTAAGGTGAAATGAAAGTCACGTGACCTCGATATGATTTACACTTGGAATTTTCAAACGCTATTTTCTCAGCCAAAACACATTCGATTGGTGTGAAATTGATATCAGTGACGTAGAAAAACTTAATGAAGGGCCTGCCAATCGTGGATTTTCGAAAATCGAAAGACATAATCAGAATTTTGTGTAACAATATTGTTCCGTAACCCAAGGAGGTGCTGCCCCTCGTGGAGAGAGGCAGCACTTCCTTGGATTACGGAACAATATTGTTGAAAAACTGTTATTACGTCTCGATTTTCGAAAATCCACGATTGGCAGGCCCTTAGTTGAGTTCTTCTACGTCACTGATATCAATTTCACACCAATCGAATGTGTTTTGGCTGAGAAAATAGCGTTTGAAAATTCCAAGTGTAAATCATGTTGAGGTCACGTGACTTTCATTTCACCTTAATTTTGCCTTCAAATAATCAATCGACTCTGAAAGTTTTTAAGAATATTTTTATTTTCATTGCATAAATACATTGCATACAACACAAGCAGTGTCTCAAAATGCGAATTATTGAAGCAGAAAGTCAAGGAAGACATTCAACATTGAAAAGGAAGAAGAAATAAGATTATTGCATTTGAATAATTCGCGCGTTCAACGGTATCAATCTCATCGCCAACTTCATGTCGTAGGAAGATTACCGACGGTCGATTTTCAACTTTTTTCTCACCACGCAGTCATCGTCACAGATGGCGCGGAGATGTAGATTAGAATACAAAAAAAAAAAGAGAATGAAAAACAATTGAATTTTCAATTCTCGAACGTAACGAAGTGACAGTAGCCAACAGTCCGTCAGTCGCGGACACTCGCGATTTTGATAAGTAAATTCGTTGAATAACAATAAGAGAAAACATCTGCGCGACGCAGTTTCTATACGTTCTACGCTGATCATGAGTCAAAGAGAGTCGAAAAAACAAACGAACGCAATTCGCTCTTCTTTTTTTTCTTTATTCTCAGTCTTGCTAACGCTATAAATAATAATCGCACGCATCAGATAACTGTAAACCGGGTGAAAACAACGGCTGCTGGCTAGTGTACGTGTACACGATATGAGCATGTAGTGAAACAAACGAATGACGGACTATAAGCTCGCATTAAATACGCCTACTGTCCATAATCGTCGTGTAACTGGGGTAACGTCGGTCATAATCATGTGAGTCAAGTGAAGCGTTCAGTGTTCACCGATATATTCGAGTCTTAGTGGCGTAGACTGAATCTAGGTTATGATAAATTCATCCTCATCGACAATGGATAAAATCATGATAGAGGACCCGGACATAAACAACCACTGCGGGAAGGACGCCCTGACCAACATGTTCGGATGGTTCCTCCAGGTGCTTCTAGCCTGTCTCGCATTCACCTGTCTGATCCGTAAGATTCTACGAGCTGTTCCTCTATTATTCAGTCTGCGTTGAGTAATACAATTATCCAGTCGCGTGTTTTAGGTTATGACATAAATTCATCTGTGAGACTTTCTCTCGTTTCACAACCCCCTGTCGTCGTCAGTGTCAGCTAATTTCTTTCATCATTGAAGCTTTGAAAAACCTTCCTTACTCAGGGCTTATGGCGGCGGTGGGGGGCGTCACGCGTTACATGTGACGTCACGCTGGAAGCGTTACGCTCGGAAAGGGAAGGGGGGTACGCCTTATATGTGACGTCACGCTGAAAACGTTACGCTCGGAAAGGGAAGGGGGGGGGGGGTACACCTTACATGTGACGTCACGCTGGAAACGTTACGCAGAAGCGTTACGCTCGGGGAGGGGGGGAGGTAGGCGTTACATGTGACGTTACGCTCGGAAAGGCGGGGGTAGGCGTTACATGTGACGTCATGCTGAAAGCGTTACGCTCGGAAAGGGAAGGGGGGGTAGGCGTTACATGTGACGTCACGCTGGAAGCGTTACGCACTGGGTACGCGCGTTACATGTGACGCGTCACGCTGGAAGCGTTACACTCGGAATTTTATATTGTCTTTTCCCTATCGCTAAACGCTGAGTAATAGGAAAAGGAAGTTACTGCAATATCGAGAATTATTATTAATATATTCCGAGATTATATTTTTCTCTTTTGAGATGTTTACCTACTCGAAAAACGTGGAATATTCTGGAAATCTGAGAGAATTTTTTTAATCCTTGAATATCCTGGAATTCTCAGGGAATTTTTCTAGGAATGATCAATAAAAAATTGAACTACATAAATGAAATTGCGAAAAGAAAATAAATTGATCTGGTATGCTTATCGAAAAATGATAATGAAAGTCGTCTGGAAAAGAAAATCGCCTGAAATTCTCAGGGAATTTTAGATCCTGTCATGAGTAGAGTAGACACCCTGTATTTGTTCAAGGCTCTCGATCGTTACAGATACGAGGAAGATCGTAACACGATGAGGGTTGTCCTTGTGTACTCGAAACTAGATCTGTCGTCTAAGTCTAGAATGTTGTCTAATCTCTGTAGGCAGCTTCGTTGAGAATTGTACAGACAATAGATGATTATTAAATTGCTTGGTATCTGATTATGATATCGCGTATCTATTGTTGCGCAATAACGTGGGTCTAGGGTTCTCGTTATCTATTGTTCTTGTTCAGTGTGAATGTGATACCGATCGATCGATAGATAGATAGATATTGTTGGAATTCAAAGCTCCAAAGATCAATTGATCACACGTTACATTATACCTACGTACATCTGTGATTGGGAATCGAATAAAAAAATAATATGGAAAGGCACATGATATTAAATTTCTGAGAATCAGTATATTTAGCCCTCGATTCAGCCTTTGAATTGAATACATGAAGCAATGAATGGATGAATGAAATGAATTAAGTAAACGAATGAAATGAACGAAGAGAATGAATGAAACGAACGAAGTGAATGAATGAAATGAACGAAGTTAATTAATGAATGATTAAAGTTAAAAAAAGAAATAACATGCAAGAGAACGAGCTGAAAAAAATGAATGAAATAAATACGAACGAATGAATTGATGAATAAACTGAATGGTTCAATGAAATGAATGAATGAATACAGAAAATTATTGAATGAAACGACGAATGAATAAAAGAAATTGAATTAATGAGAAGATGAATGAATCAGCGAAAAATGAATAAGATTAAATAAACGAATGAAGAAAATTAATGAATGAATGAATGTAATGAAATTAATAAACGATAAAAATAAATGAATGAATAAATAAGATGAAATGAATGAACGAGGTCATGAAATGAACAAATTAATAAAATGAATGAATAAATGAATTAGGAAAACCAATGGATGAATGAAATGAATGAGAAAATGAAGGAATTGGACGGAGTTATGAATGAAATGAACGAAGAAATGAGGGGTGAATCACGAGCGAAAATGTGTACACCATATCTCCTTTATCTCAATATCTCCCAATATCTCCCAATATCTCCCACGATATCTCCTGATATAATTTCCAATATATCTCCAAAAATTTCCCGATATCTCTCAATATCTCCCAACATTTCCCAATATCTCCCAACATTTCCCAATATCTCCCAATATTTCCCGATATCTCCCAATATCTCCCACGATATCTTCCGATATAATTTTCAATATATCTCCAAAAATTTCCCAATATCTCCCAATATCTCCTAATATCTCCCAATATCTCCCAACATTTCCTACTCTCTGTACACCAGATCTCCCTTGTGATTCACCCCTCGGAAGAAATGAATTAAATGAATGAAGAAATAAATTAAATGAATGGATGAATGAAGTGAATGAGAAAATGAATCAAATGAATGAATCAATGAATTAGGAAAAGTAATGGGTGAATGAAATGAATTAAAAAAGTAATGAATTGAACGGAGTTATGAACGAAATGAACGAAGAAATGAATGAAATGAATGAAGAAATGAATTAAATGAATGAATAAATGAATTAAATGAATGAAGAAATGAATTAAATGAATGGATGAATCAAATAAATGAGAAAATGAATCAAATGAATGAATAAATGAATTAGGACAAGTAATGGGTGAATGAAATGAATGAGAAAATGAATGAATTGAACGGAGTAATGAATTAAATGAATGCAGAAATGAATTCAATGAATGGAATGAATGGTCAAATGAATGAATAAACGAATAAATGAATTAAATGATACGAATGAACAAATTAACGAATAAGATGAACCCCATAAACTGTGCATGAAGTTAGGAAATGAATGAATGAAATGGATTTCTGTGCTCATCGCCGTCATCGATTTCCCCTTTTCCTTCCGAAATCGTGAACTTCAACGACTCTTCTACCACTTCATGCTTAAAATTCATTCTTCATCTTTCACCTGAAAAAAATAAAAATTGCCCCACATAATTGCAATTCCTCATCGATAAATATTCCAGTCAAGAGATTCTGCGAACCGAGATACGAGAGGAGGCCCTGGCTGATATGGTTCTACGACACGAGCAAACAGGGATTAGGCGCGCTTGTTATCCATCTGGCAAACATTTATCTGGCCAGTAGATTCCAAGGGGATCCGTGCACCTGGTGAGATAAATTAATTCATTCAATTTATTCATTCATCTATCGATACTCTCTATCGTAGTATTTCTCCCATATCTTTGCAGGTACATAATAAACTTTCTGTTGGACTCCTCCATCGGCCTACTCATCCTCTGGGTCGGTATCAGATGCTCGCAGTACTTGTCCAGAAAAAAGCAATGGGAGGCTATCAACTTTGGAGAGTACGGTATGGAAGAGCTTGAAAAAAAAAACTTTAAATAGTCCAACTTGAGGTTTAATTCTCGCAGGCAAACCTCCGTCCGTGAATGCATGGCTGGCGCAGTGCGTGCTCTACGTTCTCCTTATGATAATAGTCAAGATATTCATCACGCTACTGATGCAGTTGAACTTCTGGGATCGTGTGAAAGACTTGATATTGGCTCCCATAACGAACGCCAGGGTTGAGGCGGCCGTTGTGATGCTGATAATACCGTTCTTCGTCAACGTAAGGATGGCGAATGGGAACTAGATACCGTTTTCGATGACTGGATTAATCTTTATCCTCTCACACCCTCAGGCTCTGATGTTCTGGGTGACGGATAACTTCTTGATGAGAAAAACGAAGCACGTGAGAACGGCCAAAGACCCTTCGCTGCTTCAGCGAGTCAAGATACGCTACAGAAAAATACGTAAGGATAAACGGGACGAGTCCGAGTCGGATATTCTACTCTCTGCCGACGAGGAGCTGCTCGGTGTCAACGACGTTTCCCATCGTCTCACCGTACCTACGTAGTACTCGTAGATTTTTCTCTTTTTTATACACTGTTTCATTAGTTTTATCCAATACTCGATGTAGCTTGTACATAAGTTGTACAATGTGGGCGATTTTTGACCGGGAAATTTGACGAAATTTTTGTAATAACGATCAACCGAGGTGAGGGAGAGGCTTGTGAGGCTGCTTTATCGAATATTAGAATCTAGACCCTCGACAATTCGCCGTATAGTGAATTATACTCTGAAAATGTAAACTGAGAAATGAACGTAAGGAGTAGATTTTTGTTCAGAGCTTGAGTAGTGTCATCGTTTTGAGAGGGAAATTAATTTTCTCCTCTGAATTGTAGAGTTTGATCAAAGCTAGGGAAGTCACGTTTGGCGGATGTAGAATATGGATAATGAAGCTCGAAATCGATGAAAACACTGATTTTTTGTCGGATTTGATCAAACTCTCCAATTTGAGAATTTCAACTATATGTATTATGGAAAAGAAACGGGTCTGTAGAAGAGAAATATACAACAAAAAAATGCATATCTCAGACTATAAAGGAAAGAAAATGGGTAGAGAGTGAATGAATGAAGGAAAAAACAAAGTTACTATTCAAAGAATACGTTTAATTATCGAAACTAGTGAAAGATAATGTAAATATTGTTTATAATAATGTATTTAAATTTAAATTAAACTAAATTATGATCACGTTTCTTTTTGAACGCGTTATTAACACGTGATATAGACGTATTTTTGAAAAGAAGAAGTAAAAAACACTAGGAATAAATGAATACGGTGATTAAGGTTAAATGAAAGTCACGTGACCTCGATATGA
>JAFFZH010012317.1:0-46363 GCA_018420115.1 Euura saliciscinereae
GCTTTTAGTTTTAATTTCATATTTCATACTGTGATAATTATTTATAATTCAATATTTTAGGGTTGATTTTGTATTCCTATTTACGATCTATTTTTATTTACATAGCTGATATCTAATATGAATTTAAAAATAAAATTGTATTAAAGATGAAAAATACAATTGGTTTATTTTTCAATTATGAGTCGAATGACTGAAAATTATGAGAGAAAATTCTTTGTGAAATATTTTCTTCCAATTATTTAATACAATTATTCACCTCATTCGGGTTTAGTTCTAGAGATTTCAAGTTATCAGTTGCAGTTATTCATGAAAGACTATAAAATGTTTGTAGAATGTAAACGTTCGATACAACAATGGATAAAGACAGGATAAATCCCACCTTTGCGATTCGGTCCATCCGACTCTATCCGTATCATTCTTGTAATAAACATACACAAATATATACATAAGGCAGATCAGACAGCGTCTGACGCATACGCACAGACTGAATAGCCGAGGTAGGATTCATCCTCAAAAACTATAAATCAATTTGTTTCACTGTATTGAGGATACTTTCTACATCGCTTAATGAGTGAGGACAATTAAAATGCAGCCAGTCAATAATATCATCGTTTAACAATATCTTTACGTTTAGAGTATCTTCAATGACAACCTTCACTTTTACACTTGCATTAGTTTCTGACTTAAAAAAGCCTATGAATTTGCTCGTTCCCAGCATCACATGCCACTTAGAGTTGGGTAAGTTTAGGGATTTATGATTTTTCTTTACGCAGTCGCAAGTAAATATTTCTGCAGAACTGGTAATCACGGGACATTCACTCATCGTCGAGTCCAATACAGGTTCTTCATTTTCACGTCCGATCATATCTTAGTCTGAAAATAATTAAACCACAATAATTAATGTTGACTGAAATGAGTAATTTGAAGCCATTATAATTTTGTCACATGCGAAATGAAATATACTCGACAGTTACTTACTTTGGTATTCAATTTGTCCTATCTGATACGTGCGAGTGCCCGAATGCGATTTTTCGTCTCATCATACCAGAAATGGCGAGGCGGTGGTCGATGTGGAGGAAAAAGAATCAAATTTCATGGATCTTGGCTTGAAAACGCGATTTTTCGTCTTATCATACCGAAAATGAAGAGACGTTGATCGATGTGAATGGAAAAAGACCTCATATTTCATGGATTTCGGCTTGAAAACGCGATTTTTCGTCTTATCATACAGGCCGCGCACTCGCACGTATCAAATAGGTCAAATTTTGTTGTTGTTAATTTTCTCAAAAACGGTGAAGGAGCAATTAATAGAAGCAACGGAGCAATTACGATTAGTTACGAGCAATTAAGGAGCAATTGTTTGACATCAAAATCATTGGGAAATTCGAAAGTGGCGGGCCAACCTCCCATAGGTCCGCGTATGCAGGGTGCAGAAGCGGAAACATGTGTGTCTCCATGAACCTATACTTTCTGTTTCCACAGCGAACTTTCCACGGTTTGTTTGTTTTCGCGTTTCCGAGGAAGGTATGAATATTTTCCTCCTAAAAATGGACCATCAATCACTGACAAATGATTCCACGTCGATTTGCATCGATACTTATTAAATTCAATTTATCGAGGGGCCAAGAAAAAAAAATTCCCTAGGAAATTCAGTCACACTGCGGCGCGTTTTTTCTGCTATTTTCATAGGTTTCTTTTGATTGTGTCCATTTGACGCCGTGGAAGAAACTGATAGCACGGAGTACTGATAGTACGTCCGGATCATTAATTCACCAACAAACGACCGACAAACGATTTTCATTTTTATCGAGGGGCCAAGAAAAAAAAATTCCCTAGGAAATTTTATTAATCGATTTATTAATTATAATTAAATTTATTAGGGAGTTCACGGAACCGTGGACAAACAAAAGCGTTTAGAGATGGCGCAGAGATCGAAAACATCGCCGTTCGGTGGCGTTCAAGTCGCAGGTGTGTCGAAACTCCGAACTACATCACCTCATAACCGGTTCTAGGTTATAATATTTCTACTCAAGGTATAATAATTCTCATGATCGAAGGGTAGAGTCTATCATGTATTCGTAAATCGAATCCATATCTCCAATCCAAGATAAAGATTCAAGAATTTGAATCGAAATCTTCAAATCATGACCGTTGGTTCGTCAAATCCAACGTCCGTCTCTCCAGTTCTTTTAGATTGTAAAATTACCACTAATTTGACATCATTACGCGGGCGCATATCGATACCCAAGTAACGACTTTATTTCAAATTATATACACACAATATCAAACGAACTTTGCACCCTCGCTCTCCCGCATTCCAACGACATTGCGTAATGTGAAAAAAAAACTTTCATTCTTCTCTGTAGGAAGCATTCTCTTCTCTTTCGTCTTTGTCTTCGACATAACCAGTTCAAATTTCACTGTCAATCAAGATTATGGAAGTTAATGATCGAACGTCACTTAGCTCAAATCGTATTTTACCTTGCAGTACAGTTGCAGTTTTCTCTGCGGGATCCGGAAACTCTGATATTGAAGAGAGTAAAAATATAGAAAAGCCACAAACAATGATGCAGAGATCTTTACTGACCCTTCCCTCGCTGAATAAACTTCTGGCAAGTTTTTTAAATTCACCTTTCCTAGATTTTTTTAAAATTTATTTACATTTTTCGTTCTTTTATCCCAACGTTCTTTACATTTTCAGGTTGGTTCCAGACTCAGATTAGCTCCTACGTCTATAAATGCAGCTAATATAACGTCGCTGAGATTGAATAAAGACGATTTGCCCAAACAGCCTGTTCCGGAGCTCAAAAGCACCACCCAAAAATATCTCAAGTATTCAATTGAATTTAAAATTCAACGAAGCGTTTCAACTAGATTTTATCATCTTTCATATTTTTCTAGATCCATAAAGCCCTTACTTTGCGATAAGGAGTATCGTGAGACTGAGAGAATAGTTAAAGAATTTGAAAATGGTGTGGGCAGTCAACTGCATCGGAAGCTTCTTGAGAGATACGAATGTACGGATAACTGGGTAAAAAATGCAGAGGAGATTCAAAAACGAAATATGGGACATTCTCCGTCATCGATCGGTTTATTTGGGTGACCTCTCGGACTTTTTTTTCTAATTTTGCCAGTTTTCGGTACTATTCGAACATATTCTATGTGTTGATTTGTAGATTTCGAGCCCTTACGTTACAAAGGTGCACTTATTTTTCTCAACGCTACAAAACGACGATAAATTCGTCGTTTCTACTCAACTCTTTGAATACAAATTGACCGACATCATCAAACTGTATTCAAAGTTAAAAAATTACACCTACGATTTCGATGCAAACATTACAGGATCTTTATCCAAGTGTACCAAACTTGCACATCTGACATTGTATTCAATCGATTATTAATGTCTCTGTACGTTCTCGCAGTACGTACATTGAGGCAATACGTGCACCCCGGCAAAATGGAGTGTTCAGCGTTCAGAGAATGACTCAGTATAGCAGCCTTTTTGAAGATATCGAATGAATACAATTTCAGGTGTATATTATCATATCGCGTGTCATTATCATTCGCTCTGAAAACGGTCAAAACGTATAGATCAATTGAAATTACGAGTTCGAAAAATGTAAGTGCAAAAGGTCGTAAGTTGGGCGGATACGTCGTTCTTTCATTGCAATTTTTAAGGAAGATTAACAAACAAAGTAAAAACAGAAGGTCGTAAGCTCCAATTAAAAAAAATATTATTTTCCACGATTTTTCCAAATAGCTGTGAAAACTCGTGAAACGCAAAGAAAAATCGAAATCGACGTAGTTTTGAAAATTTCAATAAAAAATATTCGTAGTTAAGAGCAGAAGGTCGTAAGCGCCCATTTTTTAAAATTTTGATTCACGATTTTTTCACATAGCTGTGAAAACTCGTGAAACGCAAAGAAAAATCGAAATCGACGTCGTTTCGAAAATTTCAATAAAAAATATTCGTAGTTAAGAGCAGAAGGTCGTAAGCGCCAAACTTACGACCTTTTGCACTCACATTTTTCGATCTCGTAATTTCAATTGATCTATAAGGTTCGAACGTTTTCAGAGCGATTGGCGTGAAAAAAAAAAATTATACGACCTTATGCCATTATAAACAGCAAAACGTCGTATAATGGCGCTCACGTCCTTATGTCATTAGAAACGCGATATATAACTCCGGAACCCACAGGCGGTCCCACAATGGAATTTGGTGTGGAATTCGGTACACTTTGCCAAAGATTCTGTGACTTTTTTTTCAAATCAAAATGGGAGGTGTCCATCTGACTGAAACGTAGTTGGTATTTCAGTTTTTTCCACTTTGAGTGCATTCTACTGATCTATCTATCTCAATTTGTGTTGAAAAGTTCAGTAGGAATGGCGCATTTTTGTGTATGGCTAGACATGTAAAAATCTCCACGGAGAGTACGTTCAAATAGAACCATAGACTAACAAAATGAAAAAAAAATGCGTAAGGTCATTAGAGTAAAGCAGAATCGACAGGATGTTCCTTATATAAGAACCACATTGATGATGAATAAAAATCTGTCTTTGGTTTTTCATGAAAATGAAAAAGATGAACGAGTGGTTTCTGCACGCAGCATATTTGGGATACAGGATTCCAGTCATTGTTCATTCTAGTCCCGGCACCGTTGGTCCGTTACAAAAATTTTCCTGCCCTGAAGAGGTTTTCAAATTTGCAGGAAAACTCGTCGCAGCCGTTTGTGAATATGATGCTATGATCAAAAGGTATATTACTACGGATCAGTCGCGGAATTCTGTGGAATCCGACACAACTGATTTTGAAGATGTTTTATCACTTTGCAAACTGAGAGATTGACTCCCAATGAGATTGAAACAGTAATGAAGCCTTCCTCATTATTTGTGTGCTGCAAAATAAACTTTCCAATATTAAAATTGGGAAAAACTATCAACGAAAGATAAAATGTGTTCAGGGGAATAGTAGCACAACTTCGAGGCCTTTGAGCAGAATATTTAGAACGTCTTGAAAGTTTATCAATTTAAAATCCTCAAATAATCGTTTCGTTTCTCAAAACCGTTTCGTAGTGGTAAAATGAAGCAGGAAATGGCAGGAAAATCCCCTCTAGACATGCAACCCTACGGCATGATCCTCGGCACTCATAGACGTCCGAATATTCCCCTGGATTGTCTCCTGCACACGGATACTTCGGAGCATATTATTATTATACACAATAATCAGGTGCGTTCTACTTTGCCGCATTGTGTGACAGATTTTAAAACATAATGCATTCCTTCGTTTTTCTCCTTCTCCAGATCTTCAAACTCAACGTTTACGACGAATCTTGCAAAGACAGAAGAATTCCTCTGTCCCACAACCAGATAGCTGCCTCCCTCAAGGACCTCGCTGCATGCTCAAAAACTCCAGGAATTCCTGTCGGTGTCTTGACCGGAAATCATAGAGACACTTGGGCCAAGGATCACAGCAAACTCGAGGGTAATCGTTGTCTGGTTCTGAAACTTTAGAGGCAAAATGAATGGTCAGACTACAAATACCTGGATTTCGAATGATATATACAAAATTCCAGCTTGCGGACAGAACGCAAAAATCCTTCGAGACATTGAGACCGCGATGTTCGTTCTCTGTTTGGACCAAGCAATATCCCCAGATCAGCATAGGAATAAAGATTACGAGTCTTTCAGAGCTCTTCAAAGTCTAACCGGAGTCAGCAGTGACACCAATGCCGGTAATAGGTGGCACGACAAAGCTGTTCAGGTTTGTTTAAACGGCCTAGATCATCTGAGACCCCGATTTAATTAAATCATTCTTTTTCATCTTTTGTCTACGCAGTTTATTGTATCCTATGACGGATTCGTTGGCATGACTTACGAACACAGTCCCTGCGAGGGAGTCCCTATAGCCGTTCTGCACGACCACGTTTTGAACTATGTGTACGAATTTTCGTAATTGATTTATTTGTTCGAAATAGTTTCTCGGACTTTTACACCCTAGCATCCTATTTCAGAGCGAGCCAAAACAATGACACATGTGATCAGCCGAAGCAGTTCCCTAAAGCACAACTTTTGGAATTTCAAATCCCAAAGGGCCTAGAAGATGCTATTTCAGCGGCAGCATGTGCAGTGGATGAGTATGTCAGAACTGTACTGGAATTTGAATATTTTCACTGCACTCAGTCAGAGGGTTCAATATCTAAAGATTCAGAGCTTGCCATAATATCAAAATATGAGTTTCAAGTTGTTTGTCAATTTTTAGGCTCTCCAAAGACATCGATACAGAGTGTTTCACCTTTGATAATTTTGGCACTGAAGAAATAAAGAAGAATAAAATGAGTCCGGACAGTTTCATCCAGATGGCTATGCAGCTAACTTACTACAAGCTACATGGGAAACCTCCAGCGCATTACGAATCCGCAGGGCTAAGAAGATTCCGTAACACAAGAACAGAGTGTATCAGATCAACTTGTATCGAGTCGGTCCAATTTGCTCAAACTATGCTGAGCGACGAAACGAAAGAAAAGAAAAAAGAAGCCATGATGACTGCTATAAATGCGCATAAGAGATTAGCTGGCGAGGTTCGTTCCCTTGCTGCTAAAAACCCTGACACCCTTGAAGCTTATAAATTTGTCATATCAATCATTCAACTGCTTCGTTTTCTAGGCCGCTACAGGCCAAGGCGTAGACCGCCATCTGTTCGGCTTGAAGACCATAGCTGCGAAGGAAGGATCGTGCATACCGGAGATTTTTACCGATGTCGGATACACGAGAAGCACGCATTTCACTTTAACGTCTAGCCAGGTGATTGAAACCTGAGAATGATCGGGTCGCATAGTTTATTATTCGAAAAATTGATTAGAATTAACGCTCTCTATCTATTCTTGGATCTAGGTGCCGTACAAAACCGCTTCTTTCATGTGTTACGGACCGGTTACACCGGACGGCTACGCATGCTGCTACAACCCTAGACCCAGAGACATCAGAGTATCTTGCAGTACATTTAACGCGTGCAAAGAAACGTGTACAAAAGAATTTGCTGAAGCTTTGAAAGAATCGTTTTGCGAAATGATACAAGTGGCCTCAGAATGTTGATGTGATATTACAGAAATTTGTGGAGACAAATTTTTTACGAATAAAAATATTTTTAAAGATTAATGTAAAAGTATTGTAAAATTTTGTACAGTTCAATTTTATAAATGTTGTCAATACACCTGATTTTATTTGCTCAAATCATTTTAGGCCGCTTAAACTTTTATTGAATTCAAATTCTAATAGCAAGTACCTCATAATTCTTCGTGCGAAACCGAAGACATGGTTCTCTCTGGGGGAAAGCCCCAGAAATAAGTAGGAAGCCCTCGAACTTCTCTCTCTCTGGCGACAAATGCAGAGAATGACGAGATGCAGTTGCCTATGAAGTAATTAGAGTTTCCCAAAATCGCCAAGTCCAGGTGAGGAGACGCTGGCTCTTCCTGTTTGTGGACACTGATCTGTTAGCGAGAATGAGAATAAAATTCATTAAAAATGAGACAAGTTTGTCAAATTCAAGAAATTCTGGTTGCGCAGACTAACTTCCATCCTTCTCAAAGCTTTACTCAGCTCTGGTATCATGTGGTTGTTGTCGGAAGCGACGTATATCGACTTTACGTCGTTGTTGGTACGGATAACACGCTTCAAATGACGTATTATCAGCTCTAGAGGAGGCAAACACATCGCAACGGTCGCTTTCCCTCGCTCGTTTCTGTACCCCAAACACTGCGGGGCTGCGAAAAGGTTCGGAGAGCTTGATATGAACTCGCAGGCCCTTGTCTGTTAGAAATTAATCGGAGTTAGTCACGTTTCTCCTCAAAAAACGTGTGTTAACGGATCAAAGACGAACTTTACCCAATCAATTCCGTTTCGTAGATGAATTCCGACGTACGCACCCCTGGGTAAATGCTTCTTGACGTAAGATTTTGCTTTGTTAGACACTTCGTCATTCCATCGGATGCATTTTTGCAACTTTTTGTTTTCCATTTGGACCGGGAAACTCGCTGGAGCCCCAGTGAAGGCTAAAACAGGCCATGAACTTGGCGGATATCTGTTCGTCCATTGATCCACCATGTCGCTATGGTGAACGTCGTAATGTAACGGCCCGTAGAACTCAGAGCCTGTAAATTCTACGTCGAAAGTATCCCAGAAAGGACCGAACGGGTTTCCTTCTTTCGCGTTACACGATCCTGTGTTGCCACGGACGGAGTAACAAAAAGCTTTCAACAGAAATAACATGGGATAAGAAAAACGGCAAGTTTTTTCATTTTTCGATTTCAGAGGGTGTCTATAGAGTTTGAATGAATACTCTGAAGCCGTTTAGTCTCTACCGAATTTTTCAACTCCGAATAAAATACCTACAAATCCTTCTCGACTCCGGCCATACAATCGGCGCAACTGATTTCATAAATTCATCCATAACGATTACTCGGTGGCAACTTTCCAGCTGAGAAACATTGAAGTAAGTGTTGAAAGGCACTTGGGTCTGCGGAGAAGATGAACAAAACATCGGGATAATTATTTCGGATATCTTAGTCTCTTCTTAGTTATCGTCGTTGAGATAACTTTTGAAATCAGCTTGGTCTGAGCACGACTTGGTTCATTTAAACGATGAGATACGAACTCAGAATTTCGAGCAACAAAAAATTATACATTTCATGATAAAACTGAGTATTCAATGTTTATACACATCATTATTGGCTAAAATCTATGTATGCACTATGTTGTTTGAAATATATTGCGTGTCTAATGACCCAAGGACGTAAGCGCCATTATACGACCATTTTTATTGTATTTAGGATAAAAACCCGAAGATTCAAACGTTGAAATTGAATATTAGGTCAATTAAAAGCAGAAGGTCGTAACCACCAAAATTTTTTTCTTAAATTGGCGCTTACGACCTTCTGCTTTGACCTTGGTATTTTTTTTGTATCAATTTTCGAAACGTTGCCGATTTCGATTTTTCTTTGCGTTTCACGAGTTTTTACAGATATTTGAAAAATTGATGGAAAAAAATGGCGCTTACGACCTTCTGGTTCTAACTACAAATATTTTTTAATCGAATTTTCAAAAGGGTCGTTTTTTCAATTGATCTTCGCGTTTCAGGTGTTTTCATGACTTTTTGGTTCAGGAGTGAAAACATGGTTAATTTGGCGCTTACGACGTATTTCGGTTTCCATTCTTAGAGCGAATGGTGTGAAAATAGATATTTTTACGGCACAGGCATTAAAAAGTCACTTTTTGACGCCTGTTTTCGTTCCGGCAAGTGGCACGTTATACCACTAAGTACAAAGTTGCGGTATAAAGTCTTTATTCCGCAACTTTGATGTGCAGTTCCAAGTGCGCATGTCAAAGTTGCGGAATAAAGTCTTTATACCGCAGGTTACCCCCTCTCTACTACCTTTTAGAGCAGCTCCTATAGGGACCGAGCGAGGTCACAAGTGGCGCCGCTTAGTGGTCAAATATCTAACGAGCCGTAGGGGCTTATATCAACGTCGAGAGGCAGACAGAAACACAGCTTTTCTAACCGAAGAACTGTCTTTTCCGATGTATGATAGGGAAAGAGTTATTCTTGCATCGTCAGTTGTTGAGATATCTACAGAAACACCGAGAAAACAGGTATTTAAGCCACTGAAATGCTGCCGCGGGCAGAACCAATTCATTGCGATTGGTTCATCTTGTGCTTCCGCTAGCGTGATTGGCTGAGCATTGGCGTAGGCAGGGGGAAATCCCCTGCGGCTTGGGACAGATATGACCTGTAGAGACTGATTTGGCGCTACTGTCGATTCCTTGCACGGTCCCTATACGCAGTTCGTGCTGAACTCAAATGGCGTCAAAGTGACTATTAATGCCTTTTCTGTAAAGAAAAAAAAATTATACGACCTTTCGCCACTAAAATCACGTTTTTGACGCGCTTTTGACCTTATGCCATTAGACACACGATTGTATACATTCAACATAGCTGTTTCATCACTCATCATTAGTTCGAATAATTAAGGATCTATTGTATTTTCGGGTATACAAGTTCACGTCTAGCTTCGCAAAATACAAGTTCCGTCTGGCGACTCCCTAAATTCATTGTGAATATTCTCTGCGGGTTAATGGAGTATATGTATATACAATATACATACAGGGTGATTCCCTAACGCCTCGTTGTTCTGAATTTGGCTAGAATCGTGGAACAAGCTTTCAGACATTTCTGAACCAATTAAAGTGTCCGATTGCTCATGTTTTTATTCTAGCCAACTTCAGATCAACGAGTCATTAGGAATTCACCCTGTATAAGTGATATAGTATAACATCGTGTTCTCTTTGTATTCAATTTATTCTAAGTTCAGTTGTGTTTTATACTTTTATTCAAGGTCAATGCATACCAAGGGGCTAATCATTTCTTGATATCGCGAACCTCTTGAATTGCAATTACTCTGAAAATGCTTGAAACCACATGAAATCGCGTGAATCACTATCACCTTAACTGGTCGAAATCACCTTAAAATCATATTGGAATCACTTGCAATAACTGCAATTGATGATTCAAGAGCGAATAACTCCTCAACGTGTATTATTCGGATGGAAAACCAAAGAGAGCGAAGTTTTGTACCAACTCTCTGTCTTACTACAGTCTTCAGGTCACTTTGCCTCCGAAATGTGCAGATTGGCTTCTACGCGACATTGGGTCTGTTGAAATAAAGGAACGAATGAGTAAACTCACCGATCTTGTAGCTCCTGTGCGATACTCAACCCACGGTGGTATGACTAGGGTGCGATTCAATGCTATGGAAAATCCTAGTGCACCCAAGAAGTTGTCAGCTTGATTACCAAATCTACCTATAATTGAAAACAAAATTAAAAAATTGTTAGCAAAATTAAGTTACAACAGGAGTTTCTCTGAAAGCTAACAGTTCAAATGTGTGGCTTCAAATTTATCGACATTTTTCACACTCACTTCTAGATATTCAAACCGGCGTTTGCATACGGCATTCTCTTCGCTATTGAAAGATGAAGAGATTCCGCTATAATTGAACCCCGGTCTCTCATATAGAAAGCGGTTTATGGTAGAGAAACTGGGTTGTGCCGACACCCCGTAGTGGCGTTAGAAGGCAAGAAAAAAGATAGTGGCGTTCTAGGGTTAATGTGAAATGAAAGTCACGTGACCTCGATATGAATTACATTTGGAATTTTCAAACGCTATTTTCTCAGCCAAAACACATTCGATTGATGTAAAATTGATATCAGTGACGTAGAAAAACTCAATGAAGGGCCTGCCAATCGTGGATTTTCGAAAATCGAGACGTAATAACAGTTTTTTAACAATATTGTTCTGTGATCCGAGGAAGTGCGGCCTCTCTCCACGAGGGGCAGCACCTCCTTGGGTTACAGAACAATATTGTTACACAAAATTCTGATTATGTCTTTCGATATTCGAAAATCCACGATTGGCAGGCCCTTCATTAAGTTTTTCTACGTCACTGATATCAATTTCACATCAATCGAATGTGTTTTGGCTGAGAAAATAGCGTTTGAAAATTCCAAGTGAAAATCATATCGAGGTCACGTGACTTTCATTTCACCTTAACCTAACATACAAAGTGTAGCATAACGTAACCTCAAAAGCGATCGATGTTTCGCTTGACTCGTCTTGAAGGATGGAGAGCTCGACAGATTATAACTCGGTGATTGAGTAAGACTGAATAACTGAATACGGAGATGTATGTATATTACGTGTGTATAAATAAGTACAACTAACCCATGCAGGGACAGTAGGCGATGTATCCGTTCTCGTCGATCTCGGTGCTCGTACAGTGCCCGATGTAAGTTTGGACTAGAATGAGTACTGAAAAGGTGATTCTCAACATCGTGGACTGTTCAGGTAAACGTATTCGCAACTTTTTTGTCATTACAGACGAAAAGGGACACTTTTTAACCCTCCTTAACCCCAAACACTGACAGCCATTATCAACGACGCGGAACCGGGGCGGAACGCCGGTTTCCATGGAAACGGTCCGATCCCCGAATCACTTGACCTTGCACAGGCGTCATAGGCTTGCGGCTGTGCTCTGTCTCTCTTCCACTGGACGTTGATGGCTCAATTCTGGCGCAAAATTTGAAATATAGAGAATCAGTAATCTCTATATCAACACTGGCCAACAATGCTGCATATTTAGCAGGTTGGGCTTAGGAGTATAGTATATCAGTGATACAAGCTAAATAATTGTTTGCAATCATGGCGTGTCGAATGGCATTAGGTCGTAACACCTTAATGGTGATGGATTCTTACTCATCTTCTAGAAAACACCATGCTACGAGAATAAAATCGCTGAAATTTATCTGTACGTAGGAACTTCTATAAATCGCTCTTACATGTATTTATAAATTTTCAATTAAATCGCGTACTTTGAATTTTGCTTTTATGGATTTTTTTCTTGTCTATATAGAAGTCTGGAATTCCATCGACAGAATCTGTCTAGAAGTTTGAAAAAATTTCACTATAAGAACTCTTAACAAGGATCTTCCTTTCCATTTGCAATGAAAATATCCCCGATCAAAGATAGGAAGTACTGAAGAGCCAGTTTTTCCACTTATTCGACTAATCAACGGTTTAGATTAATCTAAAACGTAGTTTAATCGCGCGGAACACTTGGTTGTACGGAATTATACGCGATTTCTGCAGAAAATCCCTATTCCGAGGTGTGATTCCGTAAAACCTCTAGGCTACTCAAAATAATGAAGAATTTCATGTTTACGACCAAGGCTGGCCTGGCTGGGCCTATGGGATATTAAGAATAAAATGATTTGAAATTTGAAAAAAAAAATCAAGGTTTCTTGAACATATATAGAAAAATGATAAGCAGATTTCAGGATTTCTAGGCTTTCTATACACCGCTCGTAAGAGACTGCAACACCGATATAAATAACATTAGATAATATATTGTATGATACAACAGGAGAATGGTATTTATTTCACGGTTATTTTTCAGCCTTGAACCTCAACGATTCGACGACGAGCGCGGTGGGGGTATAGGCCGACCCAACGCTTGTGACCCGACGAGAGATGGAGCCGGAGTTATAGGCAGCAAAGATCCAAAGAGAACGTGTTGAACGACGGGAAATTTGGCGAGAATCTGTAAGCAAGGCAAAGAAATGTAAAACGAGTTTCTGTGGAACTACTTCTCCTTTTTTCACGCCACAGCTCACCTCAGCTTTGTACATTTTGATCAAACCGCTGTTGACTTTTGACCAGGAAGCGACAGCACTCACGTTCCACAACTGGTTCGAGTGCTCTGCAAACGGTCCTGTTTTTACCTGCACATAAATGTATTGAGTTTTAGACATTCGTTATAAAATATAAAAACCGTTTGCGAATTCGTTTACTGAAGTCGACATATACCTGGGAGATAAATTCGATCGAGCTCAGGAACATGTACTGCTTGCTAAACATCTCCTGGATACCTGTGTCCAGGAAGTGGCAAGGCTCTATGCGGGGGTGGCCTGTAATCAGTAAATGAACGTTCGATTCGCGATTTATGGATTTTGAATTTGAATTTCGGAATTGCAGGCAATTGTTCATATTTTTGAACCGCAATTGGACTTTTTGGATTAGAGTTTGTGAATAATCTTCTTCGAAATCGAAATATAACGATTTCCGAACTATGTATTAGGCGAAAATTACCAATTAATTGTGCGCTTCCCCAAACGAAAGGTAAAAATTGATAATCATCCAAGCTCCAGACACCGTGACTGCCCGCCGGTTCCATGCGGTAAATTAACTGCAGTTTGCGCACCAGTTGCAGGTATCTGGTTTTGAAAAAATTGTGAGAGAAAGTGGATGATTTAGAAAAACAACGTCTCAAAGAGAAACCCTAGCTTTCATCAATACCTGTCGAAAACCTTAACAACTACAGCGGTTTTGTCGTCCGGTTGAAAAGCAGAGATCTTGAACATGCAGCAGAGGAACATGACGAAAGCCATTTCGTGTCCAGTCCCATAATCAATCCGCGTAGGATTTCCAAAACTCTCGTACAAGTACTGGACAACTTCTGGAGCAGCGCGATGCAGTTCCTCAGGTAAAACTGCCTTCAATTCTGCGAGTCCGTCCTAAAAAATGGTAAAAAATCATGAATCAAAAAGTGTTTTCCGATTCCGATTCTCTGTTTTTCTGAACCTCGAGATATTCAACGAAATCCAAGTTGGATTATTTTAAAGACGGGAGTTTCCTCACTTCCAACAGCTTCGCATGCCAGACGCGGAACGATTTGTTTCCAAATCTTTGGGGCTGATCTATAGGCGGAATGGCGTCGATCCAGTCGTCAAATTTCTTCAACATATCGATGGTGCTCAGGAGTACAGCGGACTGTGGGCATTCTGCGTCCGAAGCTTTTCCTTGGACAGAATCGTTCAGGGCCAATAAAAATCCCAAGTATTCCTGCGGACGAGTTGAATAAATGTATTGTCAAGAAGGTTGACCGCAATAAATTTCTATTGGAATAATATCTGTTACATTTGAAAGCCAAGACTTACAAAATAAGCCTCTGACTTCTGCCAAGTGCCCATGTCATCGGGAACTTTGATCGCCTTTTTGGGCACGACGAAGTCTCGATCGTCAACTGCGAGGGACGTTAACAATGAATAACAGCGGATAACAGTACCGATCAGATTTTGGAATATTCGGTGTAGAAAGATTGAAAATGTTCTTTAATCAACTTTCTGAGGTGTTCCATTTGATTTTTCACTTTTCATTTTTTTTTTTATTTCCATCCTTCTACTTACGTGAGAACTTCGGTACCTGCGGAGTCGATGTCGCTTCTGACATGATGGTTGTTTATTCTTATCTCTATTTCACAGCTTTCTCAATGATATTCGAATAACGCCGTAACATATACGAAGATATTTTGAGGTTAAAATAAACCGCTTTCTTCCTACTTTGTATAGATATAGGTATATGATTCGATGATCAATTTCACAGAAAAAAAATTATCAACGTCTCTGAATTTCGACTCATTTAAGTGAACATTATTATTATCTGTGATATATTTGTATTCCTTAGGGTCTGACTGGTGTTCTTATATCTCACAATTCAAACACACCGCACCGTAAATGATTACAATAAACTGACAGTTTGCTTTCGCTACGGTCATTCACCATGGGTATCGTTCATAAAGCTACTCAGTGACTCAGTCTGCGGTTCAAGTTGGTGATTGGTTGATTCTTTTCAACTCGATGTCACGATTGGCTATATCAGTTCTGCGGATTGAGTAGAATTCGTGAATGTACACAATAATTCGAATTTTACCTAGGTGACAGCACTATTCTTGAAGCATTATTTGCATTATATTTAAAAATCGAAGCTCAGTATTTTTAACATGTCGAACTTAATGAAATCGGAGAATAACTGTCAAATTAGAGCGAATTATTTAGCTTGAGCAATTTTTGTCACGTGATGACGATGAATTTAGGAATGAATTCGGTTTTTTGTGACTCCAAAAATATTGACGTTCGTGTGCATGTATCGCATTTCGTTTCTTCCAATTTCGAAGGGAAAAATCTGTTTGTTCTTATAAAATATCAAGTTTTAATTTTTGAAGTATATGAATTTTTTGTTTTCTCATCCGATAATTTGATGATTAGGATTGATGAAAAACATATTGCACCTAATTGTTTATTGTTGGTTTTCACGTGAATCAAGTTTTTTTAATACTGCATTTGAATTTCCCGGTCGTATGTGGCGTCACACAGTACCTTTTACGCACAGTTCTACCGTTTGACGGCGCTGCGGACAACTATGGGCAACAGAATAACATGGCGGCCGAGGTACTGTGTGACGTAACGCGGCGTTTGAAAATGGATAATTTTCAATTGCTGTTTATAGTTGCCTGAAGTTGATTCTACAATTCTCATAATTGAAAAAAAAAATTGTTTTACTTATCACCCTTTTATCACGGATATTTGTTAAGGTTCAATCTGAGGAAACTTCCTTATTCTACAGAATGTGAAGCGTTCTTGTCAATAGACCCGGGTGCAGTTCCCGGGGCGCCTGATAATTTGTTATCGTCAAAAATTTTGAGTCTTCCAACTTGAAATAAGATATCAAGCATAATTGCAAAAAAAAAAATTGACATGGGTCGACACAAAACCAATATCATTGGTCAGTAGTCTGTTGGATCCTTTTGAGATTGGATAAATCTAATTGTCAGTAACAAACGATGAATTTTGACGTGATTCTATTATGCGTCTGCTCCGTACGTGACGTTGACATAACACAACATAACCTCAACTGACCCGACACCGTTTTTTTGTTCTCATTTCTCAGTTTTCACTTGAGATTATAGTTCGTTGATAATTCCGTCAATTACTCCAAGATTGACGAATTTCTCGACTTTCGATTACAGTTTTCCGTCTACGTTCCTGCACATTAAGTAATGAATGATTGGTCGTTGCTCTCGTTGCTTATATTAGACCAATCACGTCGCCCGGTTCTCCGATTCCGTCGCGTTGTTGGAAACCGATAATGTTGACTCCGCGTGTTTTTGAGAGACAACAAACCAATCGGAGTTTAGGTCACTTATTGAAAATGTTAAACTGGCATGTGAGAGGAGATTTTTAAACAAAGGAGTAATTAACAGTGTATCAACAATAGACACTGCTCTACTATGCGGTAGTCGAGTAGTGGGATTTATTAGCTTCGAATCAAATGGGAAAGAGTTTACAACATTTTCTCTCAAATGATTGAATGATCTTACAAAATGACGTATTTATATTTTGTCAAAGATTGAACTCTTTTTTTCCGATGTCATGTTTCCCAATGTTCATGTCATTTTGTAAGATCATTCAATCATTTGAGAGAAAATGTTGTAAACTCTTTCCCATTTGATTCGAAGCTAATAAATCCCACCTACCCAGTAGAGCAGTGTCTATTGTTGATACACTGTTAATTACTCCTTTGTTTAGAAATCTCCTCTCACATGCCAGTTTAAGATTTAAGCGACCTAAACTCCGATTGGTTTGTTGTCTCTCAAAAACACGCGGAGTCAACATTATCGGTTTCCAACAACGCGACGGAATCGGAGAACCGGGTGACGTGATTGGTCTAATATAAGCAACGAGAGCAACGACCAATCATTAATTACTTAATGTGCAGGAACGTAGACGGAAAACTGTAATCGAAAGTCGAGAAATTCGTCAATCTTGGAGTAATTGACGGAATTATCAACGAACTATAATCTCAAGTGAAAACTGAGAAATGAGAACAAAAAAACGGTGTCGGGTCAGTTGAGGTTATGTTGTGTTATGTCAACGTCACGTACGGAGCAGACGCATAATAGAATCACGTCAAAAGGAAGTGAAATTTAGAACAGACAGAGCGAGAACTGTCAAAAAATTGACAGATGTTAACTAACACGTGTTCATTCGGGCGATAAGAGGACGGGATCAAGGAAACGACACTTCTTCACTTTGTATATAAATAAAATAAAAATAACGAACATAAATATCGATTTATTGGCAGAATCGTGAAATAATAGAGGGATACTAGGTACAGAGTCTCCACTGTATATGAAGTGTACAAATCATGGATAATATCACTGACTAGTGAGTATCATCGATAGAATAACTACCTTCGACCTGAAAATCTAGTCAAATTAGACATATTAAAAACAAAAACGTTCAAACACCTAAAATAAATTACGGTAAATTTCTCTTCATCCATAATAATTCCAATAGCTTGCTTTCTAATTCTTAATACCTCTCTCTCTACAGTACCCAAAGCACATTATATTGTATAGATATACTTAGAAGCTTCTACAGGCCTGCTCACGATCATAACAACAATAATAATAACATTATATGACTAACCGACTAATAATAATGTGTCATCACTATGATTAAACGATACTAAATTATTAGATATCCACCCGAATTTTAGTTTTTCACTTTTTGATGGTTACTAAATTTTTATACGTGTATTAACACCAGCTACCGTGATTCTCCATCCGTGAATACCTGCATCCCAATACCGAGGCACAACGTGACTATAATAACCGACGTCTACGCTGGAATACCGGAGAATTTGCTGCTCAACGTCATCGGGTTTCTGGTAAGAAGATGGCAAACAAGATCGCCGATCAAATAAAAACGATTCTCTTTCCACAGATTTTAGTCGCCTTGTTTGGTTTACTCAGAAAGAGAGCGTGGAACTATGGCAGACTTGCTCTGCTCCATAAATCTGATAACAGATGGACGGAATTATTCTACGGAGACAACGACGGCAGAGAAATCGACGTCCTCGGAGTTGAGGCCTCCGTCAATTCCCAGCTATCGCATGTCGATAGAGGATATTTATCGTGGATCATTACTGCCTTCAGGATACCGTTAGTCCTACAGTAGAAACAGAAACTCTACGGTAGTTCGTTCAGTCATAATTCTTGTATGTCTCTTTTTTAGAGATCAAGAACTTCTGAGGCGTGCCGGTCCCGACGGACTCCTCTATATCTCTTTCGAACGCCACATGATATTACTAACTGCTATGATGACCATGGCAGCCCTTTGTATTGCATTGCCGATAAATTTCTTCCAAGGAAATTTGCAAGGCGACAGAGCCACCTTTGGACACACCACTATGTCCAATATCGATCCCACTTCCAGATGGGTTTGGGTGCACACCTTGCTAGTGTTGTCTTATCTCCCGGTTGGCTGTTACGTTATGAGACGATACATGAAACAGGTGCAGAAAAATGACGCCACATCGGGGCGGGCTCAAAATTCCGAACGACTTTGTGCCGAAAGGCCATAATTCCGAATTCAAAAGTACCGAAAGACCATAATTCCCAATTCAAAAGTAACCGAAAAGCATAATTTCGAATTTAAAAGTAACCGAAAGACCAGAATTCCGAATTGAAAAGTAACCGAAAAGCATAATTTCGAATTTAAAAGTAACCGAAAGACCATCATTCCGAATTGAAAAGTAACCGAAAAGCATAATTCCGAATTTAAAAGTAACCGAAAGGCCATAATTCCGAATTTAAAATTACCGAAATGATGTTTTGCACGTTTTTTTTTTTGTGCAAAACTTTTATTTCGGTACTTTTCATTCGGAATCATGCCATTCGGTACTTCAAAATTCAAAATTATGGCCTTTCGGTTACTTTTCAATTCGGAATTATGCCATTCGGTACTTTGAAATTCGGAATTATGGCCTTTCGGTTACTTTGAAATTCGGAATTATGCCATTCGGTACTTTAAAATTCGCAATTATGGCCTTTCGGTTACTTTGAAATTCGGAATTATGCCATTCGGTACTTTAAAATTCTGAATTATGGCCTTTCGGTTACTTTTCAATTCGGAATTATGCCATTCGGTACTTTAAAATTCGGAATTATGGCCTTTCGGTTACTTTTCAATTCGGAATTATGGCCTTTCGGTTACTTTTCAATTCGAAATTATGCCATTCGGTACTTTAAACTTCGGAATTATGACTTTTCGGCGCAAAATCGTTCGGGATTTTGAACCCGCCTCGCCACATCGTGTCTATTTTACCAATTATCAGCCAATGTTTGGCTCCTCAAAATAGGATTTGACTGAAATTTGTGTCGAATGTCTTAGGGTCCATCCAATGGTTGATAATTGGTGGAATTGCCCCTATCTTAAAAATTAACAGCCGGTCTTGTGGGACTCGAAAGAATGTATGATTTTTCTATATTTTAGGTCAGAGACGCCAGACCGGCAGGCGAACTTGCTGCCAGAACGTTGCTCATAACTGACATACCAAAGCACCAATGCAACGTGGATACGTTGACGCAGTACTTCAGGTGGATAAGAATTCCTTTTCTTCTTCTGATTTGAAATTTTCGATCAATCTTATTTCCTGTTTGCTTTATTTCAGAGAAGCTTTTCCGACGTTGACTGTCGAGGACGTCACTCTGGCTCACGATATTAAAACGCTAACGGAACTCGATCTTCAGAGGGATTGCGCCGAGCAGGCCAGACTCTATTGCGAAAGTTATGCCAGACGAAGAGAACCTTTGAGAATGTATCCGTACCCTTGTGGACAGGTTCTTGGATGCTGTTGTCACACGGTATAATAAAGATTTTTCTTTTTGATTTACGATTAGTTTCGAAGCTTCAAATTAAGTTTCTTAATGCCTCAAGATTTTCATTGAGTTTTCGATGAATGTATAAATTTGAAAGTAATTCTCCCACCTTTATGCATTTTATTGTAAAAGTCTGTGGCTTTCAGCAAATTTCGCTGAATCTTTTTATTTTCCTCATCCAGGTCGATGCCCAGGAGTTTTACGCCGTGGAAGAGTTAAGATTAACGGCCCTAGTCGACGAGGAGAAGAAAGTGGCCATGGCAAGACCGTTAGGAATGGCGTTTGTAACTCTAGGTGTGTTTGAGAGGAATCACAGGATTTCCATTTTCCTCAGCTCTGATCCATTAACTTCTTCTTATTTCAGGCACACCTGGTGCGGCTCGAACAATGAAGCGCCAGCTACGTCTCTCCCCAGCTATAAAATGGTCGGTTAATTATTCCCCAGCCCCGTCAGACATCTTCTGGGAAAATCTAAGCATCGCTAGACCCTGCTGGTACCTTAACGCCATTTTGATCAACTTGGCACTCGGTGTAGTGCTGTTTTTCCTCACCACACCTGCGGTAGTAGCTTACTACCATAATACTTACCGAATGCTCTATTAGGATAATTCCATATTGAACTGTCCAATCAGCCGACGCCTCTGTATCTGATTTGGCTGGTAATTTTGCAAAGTTTCACTCAAGTTATCCATCACAGAGATTTCTGCCCAATATCAGCTTTTTTTGAAAAAAAATCGATTGAGTCATGGATTTTCTACGATTTTAGCGAAAATCGCGGCGAGTGAACGAATGAAAAGAAAATTGAATGATCGAAGTCGACTCCTCTAGCATGATTTCATGTGAAATTGGAATCAAAATATGACTATGTGCCCATGATGATGATATACTTGATGGTTTCTTCGACCGAAAGAGGAGATATTCCAAACACTGATTAGAAAATACGATTTCGAACAGAAATTTCGCCTCCAAAATCGAGTTTTACTTGGAAAAACAGAGTTTTTAGCTATTCTATCGCTGTTCTGATTACCTTTGTTTTTCCAAGTGAATCTGGAATATAAAGGCTGAGTCTAGATACGCGATATGTGTTGAAGTACAGGCCACCCACAATCAGAAATGTATTTTTAATAATTTTTTTAGAATACCTAATAGATGGAATATATCATTTTAAAACAATTTTCCAGTGAACCCGGACAGATAAATTGTGATCTTAGATTGGGATTTTTCCCATACAATTTCACACGGAGAATGTCCTGTAGAAGTTGATTTTAATCATTCTTCTGTTCAATACCGAGAAAAAGAAATTGTTATTGTTGCTTGAATCGTAAAAAAATTCATAACTCACAACCACTCAAACATTATTCAGAAAATTTCATATCTGATGACAATATTGTAAGAGAAGCTTGGCAAAAAATGAGCAACCAATTCAGAGACAGGCATGGACCAGCCGGTTTGATATGGATTACCTTCTATGTTCCTTGCCAATTCTCTACACGATTTCGTTCTCTTTTGTCCAGGTGATAGTTACAACGCTGAACAAGCTCCCGATAACCGGGGAGATAACAAACCTCAGCCCGATCCTTTCCGCCTTTCTTCCGTCCGTCTTGCTGGTCAGCGTTGCCGCATTGATGCCAGCACTGGTGGGCAAGAGCGAAGCGTTGGTCAGACACTGGACCAGGAGTGGACTGAACAGAGCTGTTATGCGGAAGACCTTGCTCCTCCTGCTCCTAATGGTTCTGATTCTTCCCAGTCTTGGTTTAACTAGCGCCCAGGCGTTTCTCGACTGGACCGTTAATCCTGACAAAAATACTGAAAGATGGGAGTGCGTCTTTCTGCCTGACCAGGTGCGACCCGAAACACAAAGCTCCAAGCATCCGAACTAACTTCCTCTTTTCACAGGGTGCTTTGTTCGTGAACTATGTTGTGACCGCAGCCCTGGTTGGAAGCGGCTTAGAACTCGTCAGATTCCCAGAACTGGCTCTTTACACATTCAGACTATGCATAGCGAGGAGTAGGGCTGAGCGTGTCGCCGTGAGACGGGCCGTTCTATGGGAATTCCCATTGGGCGCTCACTACGCCTGGCTGCTTCTCGTCTTCACCATGACAACGGTGTACAGCGTGGCTTGTCCTCTCATCACGCCCTTCGGCCTGCTGTATCTATGCGTGAAACACGTGGTGCGTTGAGAGTAAAAATTAGAAAATTCTCAAAAATTACATCCCTATTTTTCCTCCCACAGGTCGACCGACACAATCTATGCTTCGCCTACGGACCCAGCGTCGGAGGAGGTCAGCTCGCTGGAGCAGCAGCTGGCGCAGCTGGAGCTGCCCCAGTCTTGGCCCAAGCAACTCTTCTGGCTTTGGGTCTTGTTCGTAACGGACTCTCGTCTCTGGCCGCTGTGCAATTGAGTGGCTTAGCTGCCAGCATATTGGGTCTTGTGACGGGAGCCTCGTTGCCAACATCAAAGTCTAAAGTACGAAGATTTTGTTTATAGACTTTGGAAAAAATAATTCTCTCTTAATTTGTGTATTCAATTGACATTTTCATGAATTATCAGATGCAGATGCCGCGAGGAGACTTGGGCTCGGCTCAGAGTTTTGTGCCCCCGGTTCTGAGGATGCGACCGGCTTCTCACAGCCCAGTGGAAACTGGAGCACGAAATTCCTGTGCTACGTTGAATTCTGAGATAATTGACGAGAATTCTACAGATATTGTGGACCCAGAGGCAGTTATTATGCAAGAAAGTCCGAGGCTCTACCAAGATTACGGAAGAGAGCCAAGAGCTTAATCGTCGGAAAAAATAATTGCTTTCGATTAATATCTTGCGATTATCTCCTGATGGAAAAAGGGTTTTTCTATCCTTTTCAAAGTTCTCGAATTGGTTCGAAGGAAAATGAAGAAGCTAGCTCCCCGATCAACTTCTGAGCTGCAATTTAAGATTTAAAATCTAAAATTTCTATGGCGAGATTTTTAAAATCGTGTTAATTTTTAATTAGGCAATTTTATTTCAATTTCTATTTATGCAATTCACTGTTCTAAAATTTCTATACAGAGATTTTAGAAATCGTGTTATTATTTTTAATTAGGCAATTTTTTTTGCAATTTATATATAGATATATTAATACGCATATTCGTATACACTTTTACCAGAAAAATATTCAGGCTGTTCTTTCCGCGCGGCTGTTATATCGTATATGTACATATTGTAAATAGATCAAATTTCAGCGATTACTTTTTTTTTGCTAGATTTATATTGTCTATTGTTAAGTAACGAGAATTATTATTGATAAGGATTTGTAGATCCATAAAAAAAAACTTAGATACGGGTACATACCGCGATTGCCCAGATTTTCCGTACATTGGGGATACTAGCCGAGAATTTATTTATAAATAAAAAAAAAATCATGCTCTTTCTACCGTGAAAATATTTTCCTACTGGCACTCGTTCGTTAAGAGATTGTATATCATTGGGTTGGCTTGTGTATATGTGGTATAATTTATTTGCTAGTCGTCGTGATGGAAATTATACAAGCTTACTAGGCAGCTTTGTATGGTTGATCTTATTTAAAAAATGAAAAAAAATGCATGAATCAGTATTTATATGATTGATTTCCAATCCGCTAATTGTACATAACGAGGTGAGCTCGTTGCACAAAAAATATCATTATCATTGCATTATGAAAAGTACGGTAATTACGCAATAGGTATTATACTCATTTGAGGACGCCCGATTGGTTCAAATAGGTAATACAAAAAGCAGGATAAATGGTATAGGAATATCAATTATCTCAATTGTTGGATCAGTTTGAATAATTCATCATTACTCTTATGCTAATCAAATAGTAAATCTCTTATTTCAATCATCATCAGCAATAGTTGATGAAATGATATCATTTTTCTATTACCCACTAGCTGTACTATTTCCTCCGACATTTTTTTTCCACAAATTTTCTTTTCTCCATGAGAATGTTTGGGAGACAAGAAGTCAAGAACATTGAATAATTATCGACTATATTATATATTCTAATATGATATTGCAGAGATAAAGATGAATAAGAAGAATTGTTCCATGAAGAAAAGATGTAAATTGTATTTTTGTATTTCTTTTTTTTTTATATTCCACGGTCTTACATGTTCATTTTAATTATCCAAATTTTATGATACATTTCCGTTTAACATTATTATTTATACCTCTTCTTGTGTTTCAATTTGTTCTCTTTCTTTCGATCAAGTGTTATTCATAAAAACAAATAAACAAGGAAATTAAAATTTTCGATATAAAACATAAAGGGTTTAAAAGAAAAAAAATCCTAATTCTACCGATGCAGATATACCTTATTATTATTATTATGTATTTATTTTGTATATAGATTTATGATACGTAGATAATGGTGAGTGCAAAACAAAAAACGAAAAATAAGTGCGATTTTTACGAAGATAATAACGCATTCAAGGTACTAAAACGACAACTCTACAACTAAATATCGCAATGTGAATTAAATGTAAAAGAATAGAAATAAAATATTGTGAAATTAGCAGTTTAGTATTGTTTTACGAAAAAAAAGTTGTTCAAATAAAGAATTTTTCACTATTCATTCTCTCTCTTTCTTTAAAAATCACTAACCGGTGATTTGTCTTCTCCTTTTTCCCTGTTCTCAGAAATTTTGTTTTTCTACAGTGATCATCAAGATGGTATATCTTCGATATCTTTTATTCGAACATTTTTTGTGGTCTAAAACTGAAAGAGCTAAAGGAATATCGATTTTGTCTGGAATTTTGAAACTTTTCACGCATACATGTATTCCCCAATGCACTATGCTATAATAAATTGTCATACTATTTATCACGAACTCGCGTATCGTATCATATGATAATAATATTCTTTATCTCTTCCTTCATCATTCGTCGTTTACGACGCTACCTCCAATTATTGCCGCCAATTGACTCGAGGTCAACGCGTTTAACGTTTTAGTCGCTTCTTCCTGACGCTGTCTCCTGAGCGAGACGCGCCTCGATACGTGCATCGTTTTCTTCCTTATTACTTTATTTACTTCTGCATGGTTGCTCTGCGGATTAAAGTCCGCTACTTGTTCATTGTCCTCCTCTTTCTGCGATTCTTCGCCCTCCTCACTGCTGACATGTACCTGAATAATCGAACGCATTAGAATACCGCAGAATAATGCTAAAGTGAAAAGAAATATTCAATTTATTCAAATCCACTCCTCACCTCGACGATGGAAACTCTCGGAGAGGGTTCCCTAGGTGGTGGTTTTTCAGCCAAAATTGGGCTACTGAACCCGATCGGGGATTCCTCTTTCTCGTTCTCTGTATCGTTGTCGGAATCATTATCCAAGTCCATCGATCCATGCGACTGGCAGATGAGTGTCCCCTTATTTCTGTACTCCGTTAATTTACCCTCTATGTGAGCTGTGGGGTAGAAAGGAAAGGCGGATTCTCAGTTACAGTTCATGATCTTGGTTACGCTCTACCATTGCTGAGATGTTTTATCACCTTGGCAGAAAGCTGTACTGCAGAACGAACAATGAGCAGAGGTTCTGCGGCTGCATACAGCACAGTGATGCCAAGGACAGCTGAACCTTGAGAGAGAATCTTCGATGGTCACGCATGTCTTGTGATACTTCTTGATACAAGTCTTTTGATCACAATTTAGCACATCTTCGCCAGCGAGTATCTCTGCTCCACAAGTCCAGCAATTCACCACCTTTGCCAATCTGTAGACAGACGATTTGATACAGTAATCTGTACTTGAGAGGAAAGAAAAGTAATTTTTCAAATCAAGCAATACTTAGAAATGATTGAGGTGCTGCTTTTAAGTGGAAATAAGAATTCGAAGGTTTCAGGCATCACATTTCGTAACTCATGGTCAAAAGCAGGAGAAACTTGGAACTAAAAATTGGTGTGAAAACCAAAAAAGAGAAGGAAAGTTGATAAATTTTAGAACATTTCCCGAATTTGAATTACCGTTTCTGTTTTTTAATCTTCTCTGCCTTTTCGATCTTCTTCTCCGGCGTATTACTCAGCTGCTGCATGAGCTTCTGTACCTTAAGCCCGATGAACCCACTGCAATTGGGTGCGCCGCACAGGCACGCTTTTCTGGTTTCTCCGTCGCAGGCAAGATTATAATTAAAAGTTAATTCTTCGCCGGGCTCAATGTCCCTTAGAGCGAACAGACCTATTCTCGTATCTCCGTTCACAGTCCATTTTTGCGTTTCGCAATTAGGCTGACAGGAATGATCTGGAAATAGAGTGATATTCCATGAAAGAACAATAATATCCTCGGTCTTTGTAATCACGTGAAAGAAGCCACTTTGACTCACTCATAAAACGGCTAAGGTTTCCCTTAGGTTCGGCGTCGATCATTCTGAAGTTATCTATCGTGAGGAAATAGAAATTTTCATCTTTTAATTCTTTCTTGCGCTGTAACCTACGCCTGTACTCCGGCTCGTCAATAACTTCGCCTACATATTCGACCACAAATCGACCGGACTGAATAGCTTCTCGGGCCTTCAGTCCCCAGCCTCTTCCCGCCGTGTGGAAAGGCTCCATTGAGGGATACTGCCTCCTTACAAATGCCTGATTCCTGCACTTAGTGCCCGCTGGACAAATCCCAGCGCTACATTCCACGGACAGAATGCGATTCAAGCAATCCGTGTCCGGAGCGCAAGGATTGTCCCAATCTGCTTCGCAGTCGCACGCCGCGATGCTTTCTACCTCCACAGGCTTCACGTTACCCACCGGCTTGTTCACCTGCGAAAAAATTAGAAAAAATTCACTTCATAGAATGGCAGATGTCCAAGATGAGAAAAATTCTTCATAGGAAATCTCGGCAAGAGTACATTTCCCTGTTTTCTCTGCGATTTAATCATATCACCTTGAGCTTAACGTAGACCGGAGGCTTCAGGTCTCTGGGTCCGTTGTCCTTAGCGGCAGCTCTCTCAGCCTTTAAGCGCAAATGCATTTCCTGAGCCTCTTCCAACGCTCTTCTGTATGCCTCGTCAACATTCTTCT
The DNA here is from genome assembly GCA_018420115.1 of Euura saliciscinereae. Taxonomy (NCBI): domain Eukaryota; kingdom Metazoa; phylum Arthropoda; class Insecta; order Hymenoptera; family Tenthredinidae; genus Euura; species Euura saliciscinereae. The sequence goes on from JAFFZH010012317.1 coordinate 27,133, forward strand.
TGCCTGCAGAAGCCTTGGTGTTGGCATCGCCGTCCTGATAGAGGAAAGTTCTTCCTCTGTGGAAACGGTTCAGTTGAGTCACAGTTTCAGGTCTATTTCAGCTCTTGGTAAACCCAGAAGAGTTTTATATCTCTCACCTATGCACCCAATAGTAGTCTTTAGTTCCGAAAAACATGACGCAGAATTCCCCGGTACTGTGCGGAATGACCATCACGTTATGCGGAATATCGTGCGGGTAACAAATCACCGCAGGCCACCACCTGTAATGGCCTAATTTGACCCACGTCACCTCGCCATACAGCGGCAAGCGTCCAGTCTCGCAGTCCTCGCAGATGAAGGCACCGTCGGGCGCGTCGATACCTGAATATAACAAGCTGGATAAATTTCTGCCCAAGTCAACCCTATCCGTACTCAAATACCTAAGCATTCCGGGTGGAAGGAGGTAGGGCAAGTGTCGCAGCATATGAGACTGCCTCCTCTGGTGCAAAGAAAGCACCATGCCGCGTTGAGCGGGGGATGCGGAGCCTTGTGGTGCTTCGGACAGATGATCTGACTTCCTGTTAGAATATCCGAGCCAGCGGGAAGGCAGGAAGCCGTGGGATGATAGGACGACGGGCACCGCACACATCGGGCCAGCTTTTCGTTGGGCACCCTCGAATGATGACTGTCTCGGGGATTGTCGGAGCTACAAGTGTGGCAGACGTGATACGGACAAGACATTCGTCCTCCTTGCCAATGCGACTGAGATTTTTGAAAGAGAACAAAGGATAAATACAGAGGTGAGATTTGAGGTGATAATTTTAATTCAGACTAAGCGGAGAGGATAAATCACCTGCGGCCATGGCTTCAAGCATGCGGAATGATAGTGCTTGCCGCACGCCATAATGCTGCACCTAATCCGGTCGCCTTCTCTGTCGTTGCATATGAAACAAGCTGGAGCAACGCCAGAGAGACAATCTATACACTTGAAAGCTTCTTCTTCGGACGGTTCTATCGGCTCGTCGTTTTTATCTATATAATGAAAGCAGAATAAGTAACGGAATGATAATTCAACAATTAGAGGCAATTGTAGATATTAGGGTGGTCCTTATTTGGGGTCGAAATCAATTTTACCCTTGCCGCCCCCTCAATCGGTTCAAAATACGTAAAAAGTAATGCTGTAATTTTGTCAGATTTAAAAAAAAATGCTTGACCCTTGACCACGGGGGTTGAAGTTTTCCATTTAAAATACATGGGATTTTTCCGCGTTTGCAGTCACTATTTTACTGTGGGCCTAAATATGCTTGTAAAATCTTGAAATTTTCACAAATTAGTTACGTATTCTGAACCGATTTAGGGGGCGGCAAGGGTAAAATTAATTTTGACCCCCAAATAAGGACCACCCTAGTAGATATACCTTCGATTTTATCGTCTACTTCATCCTCTTCTTGATTATTGTCGTTACCCTCTGACGAATTTTCCTTAGCGTCTTTTAGATCGTCGAAGATTTCTTCCTCTGTGGTGTTTCCATCGATGCTATTTTCCGGACTGGATTCTCCGGGCTTGACGCACGACAGATGAAAGTAGGAGTAGCAGGGTCCTCTGCACCGGGTAAGTTTCCCAGTCTTCTCGCATATCTGGCAGACGCGTTCCTGTTTCATACCGCGAAAGAGATTGTAGGGTCTTTTTTTCTTCCCATTAAGGAGATTATCCGAATTGGACTTCTTCGGGGCGAATATCTGCCCCTCCCCCTCCACCTCTTCCTCCTCTTCTTCCTCGTCCTCGGAGGAGCTGATCTTGGCCGGCGGTCTGTCCATCGGCTTCAGTCGAACCCGGTAATTACTCTTTGCCGATGGGTTCATGCTGGCCCAAGTCTTCTTCAAGTATTTCCTTATCTCCGCCTCCGTAGCTTCTGGCTCGTCATCTTGTATCCTGTCCCTGGTTCGCTCAAAATAAATCTCGAAATCCCCTTCGGGAATCTTTTTCGATCTCGCCTTCCGCTTTTTTGGCACCGGCGCCTCGTCGCTCGAATCTTTATGACTAGACGGCGGCGTGGGCGGCGTGTTTGCGTTCAAATTTACTACTACTTTGTTTTCTCCGTTCTCACGCTTCTGCTTACGCGATTTTGGTTTATCTAGCTTTTCTTCCGCTTCGTTTTCGTTATCCACCTGATCATTGGCCTGAAAAAAAATTAAAAATTAGATCGTCGACTAACAGCCAATGCATAATCGTTTCCTCACGTTCTCCTTCCTGCTCTGCTTAGCCACCGGCTCGTTATTATCCGGGGATAACTTCCTTTTACGAGATTTCTCCTTGGAATTAGTTTTAGGCACTTTCAGCGTTTCGACCTGCGGCCTGAATGCTTCGGCTCTCTGCTCGTCGGTCATGGACAAGACCTCGGTGGCCTCGAAGACTGCGGTTTCCCACTTCACTCTGATCCCAGGCTTGACTACAAACGCAGCTGCGTATCTTGGGTCCTTCTTCTTTGTCTCTGGAGGCAAAGAATCGCTCAGATCCTGGAAATCTTTGGCTCCGGTAAATGGCATCATGTTGTTAGCGGATATCCAATTCCGTCTCCCGTTGTCCCCGAAGTACTGAACGTGGATGAAAACCTGCTGCGTCCTGCCTATATCTGTGCGACAAGACGCGAGATTATTCGAGGGTTTCGATCTTCGATACGAGGATAACGTACTTTTTACTTTATGGTAAATCATCGTTACGGGTTCCAAGTTGACGATGCAGGGCCAGAAGGGGAAGGTGCCGATCCTGGCCCACGCGAGCTGTCCGAGAACCCATTTTGGCTCTATCGGCTCGCTGGGAGTTGTATCTGTCTCCGGTTCTGCATTTTCTTCCCCGCCTTCTTGAGGCACGGATTTCTTGGCATTTTCGGTCGCATCCTCTTTAAAAGGGGGGGGCGTACCGCCCTGTGAACAAGGAAGAATGGTGTAAAACAAAAATGGAAGGCAGAGAGATGGATGAACTTTACCGAGGACGCGTTGTGGAACAATTTTGACTTTATGGTTCTTCCGTATCGACTCGTGGTCGGCGAGTTTTGGGCATCGGAGGGTTCCTGGATCTCCGGAGAGCCGTCGAGCGGCGATTTATTCATGTCGAGTCTGAGGCTGTAAATTTCTGACACGTTAAAGCTAATATCGGGTGCAATAATCGCGGTGTGACCGTGAGTGGTAATGAAATAAACTCAGCAGAGCTGGAAATACTCACGATCGATATGAGGAGAGCGTTACTTCCGCAAAAGTATAACCTCGCAAGTTATCTTCGTCCGCTTCCCATGTTTGTTGGAATGATTCGAGGAACTAGACGAGCTTGGGAACCGCATTTATAACTGATGTTATCAATCGGCTTCTCTACTTTCGCAGAGACAGAGAGTCGTGCAGCTCGCCGCTAGCCGCGATGGCGTGTTTTGTGTGTATTACCGAATACCGAATAAACTTACCAACTAGTTTGGTCTAAATTTATTCTCGATAAAAAGACAGGTCGTGTATGGTTGTGGCTTGTTGGGGATTCGTTGAATTTCGTTGGTTGGTTATTTTTCATTGATGTTCTTCAGAGGAGGGAGAGGAGAGTCCACCGGACACTTTTTAGATATCGTGTATCGAATGCTGAGTTTTATTTTTAATGTACGTAATACGAATTTTTGATGATGAAATTAAACTATTCCACACAACCAGACGACGAGCCGACTCTGCGTTCTGCAACAGGGCGCGTTTCCCGCGATTTTCTTCGTCAGTTGGTTTCTGATTACGGTGATCGAAACCAGATGTCGCAGCTAGTATTCGAGAATGTCAAAACCTGTAGTCGTATCGACGAAACGATTCTCGGATACCGAAATGTCGATTGATCGTTCCACGCGCACTCAGCAACAATTTTACATCGAAAAATTTTGTTTTTCTTTTTTCCGGTCAAAATGATGATCACAAAAGTTACAGGCAATTAAATTCCAGCGTTTACGCTATATATAGATATACCTCAGCATGAGTGACGTCACAGCGTAGTAATTTTCAATCCGTTGTGTTTCCTTCAATTTTGTTTCAATTGAGAAAAGAAAGAATGTGCAGACCTAATTATTTTTTTGCAAACTACTTAAGAAAATACGTGCAAAATCCCAATTGGTCGGATTTAAGGGAAAGGAACAGACCGAGTGAGCGGGCGCAAAACAGCACTTTGCGCCCGAGGGCAGGAAAAATAGCTTTCAGCGGGCGCAAAGGACTTTTCCGCCCGAGGGCCGAAAAGATCTGTTTTGCGCCCGCTCAAGAGGTATGAAAAGTGGCATTTTGCGACCGGTTGTGAGAAAAATTACATTTTCTGCCCTCCGGCCGGAAAGTGGCAACTTTCTGGCCGCTGCGCTAAATGAAGTTTCCACATTCCGGCTACGTCGAGCAGAAAAATAGTATACACACCTCGGCCAGTAAAAAGTAAAGCCTCAGACCACATGTTTGTCAACCTCGGCTTCGCCTCGGCCAACAATTACATGTGATCTGAGACTTTTCTTATTTTACTGGCCTAGGTATGTAATATACTATTAAATGATGAACCAGACGATTAAGAAAATACAATAAACTTATTTTTCACGAGAAAAAGAGTTAGGTACCTACAAAGAAAAAAAAACTCTCAATGAAGACACTCGGTTTGGATTAACTTTATCGAAAATGTTCTTAATGTTTTACCACTTTTGTTCATTGACAGTGAGATAAAGAAGGTCAAATCCGTTTCGTCGGGGATCATATAAAAATGGATAATTTCCTGATCGACGTAACATAATAGCAATAGGGGAATGTTTATTTGTGTCTGAACTCGAAAATAAAATGACATAAGCCGAATTCGAAATGTGACCTCGAAAGCCAAACTGTATTTGATCCTATACATCTGTACGATAATTTTCTTGCAAAGTTTCAACACATAGGTAGATAATTTATCACCGAAAATAAATTATCTTTGAATAACACCATATTCACGTATCCATCGAATTATGTTTTCCAAATTACATTACGTCTGAAAAAAGTAACACAACGAATTTTCGACACTTCGAATGTATTGAAATCTATGTTCTATGATTGATTTATAATTTTAATCGACAATTGCAAATATATTCAAAAGGTGAGAATATTTTATTTCTCGATTCAAGTATGAATTCCATATTTGAATTGATTGCTGCATAATTTCAGACTGAAGTAAGGAATGCCATTTATATATTTAGTTGATTATTTTTATTATTATTATTACTATAATTATTATTGTTGTGGGTCAATAAATCGATGAATTATGACACATTGCTCTTCATTAATGCGTCTATCAATGTATGAATTTTCATAACATTTGATGATGCATATGGACCGTCAATATGAATTGGGTTTTGAAATTTCCGCCAGCGTGCGCACATCCTTGGAAGAAAGTGTGCGCGCACAGTGAAGTTCAGTCCCGTGTTTCCGTTTCCGTGACGATCTCTTTTTGTAGCTGACAATCGGTCAAAATGGTGAGTAGTCTCCGAGCGTGTGTTAAAAAATCTCTAAATATCCGTGTAATCCTAAGAGATATCGTCTAAATACATAGTGAACAAAACAAATGCTCTTGGAGTGAAGTTTTCTCGTTGATATTTCAATCCCTCGTTACATAATTATCCATATTAACCAACAATAACCAAAACACTTCTCCCCTCTGTCTCTCTCTCACCTCACACACTTCGAAAACGAGAAACGCGTGAAGAAGGTAATAAACACAGAAAAATCTAAGCAATGAATCCTCTGATTACAGTCGCTCGTAATACCGGAAAAGTTTCAACACATTCTTCGTGTCATGGGCACGAACATTGACGGTAACATAAAGGTTATGTTCGCCATGACCGCCATCAAGGGAGTCGGACGTCGCTACGCCAATATTGTCCTGAAGAAGGCTGACGTCGACCTCGACAAACGAGCCGGAGAATGCTCTGAAGAAGAGGTAAGAAAACTAGCGTCTTCGGCATAATCTCATTTTTGAGGTTAGCCGCTGTTTGTTGTCACCAGACCAACGCGCCCGATAGTAACCACAATATACGTTCACAGGTGGAGAAGATCATCACGATCATGTCCAACCCGAGGCAGTACAAAATTCCTGACTGGTTCTTGAACAGACAGAAGGACATCGTCGACGGAAAGTACTCGCAGGTTGGTTTCGTTCATTTTCTTTCTCTTTTCGGAGGCACAGATAAACGGCGGCACTTACTGCTATTGTGTATAGCGTCTGCTGGTAGCCTGTGCGATATTAACTGCATTTGTGATTCGCTCCTCTGTTATGTGGTTCGTATTTAATGAGGAGAGTTTCACCTTTGGGTTGTCAATTATACCTGGGTGCAACAAGACGGAAGAAATATTCTTTTTAAACCTGGAAATTGAGGAATGAAGCCTAATTGATAATTTTGTTAACAGTTGACCAGTTCTAATCTTGACTCTAAATTGCGTGAGGATTTGGAAAGGATGAAGAAGATTCGTGCCCACAGAGGTCTCAGACACTACTGGGGTCTTCGTGTCCGTGGTCAACACACCAAGACGACCGGACGTCGTGGACGTACTGTCGGTGTCTCCAAGAAGAAGTAATTCTTCTATACCTCATATTGGATAACGATAATAAAAGAAAATTTCATAAAAACCTAGACCTCGTTTATGGGCTTGTTCATTTACTTTCTACTCAACCTTATCCCTCACTTATCCATTTCCCACATGAAATTACATGAATTTCCTGTAAAATCGAACTACACACAATTTTTCAGAACTTTAGTCAGTTGAATTACGTTTCCTTGTTTTTCGGCGCGTAATTATATCTCAGTTTACCCACTTTATAGGGACCGAGCGAGGTCACAAGTGGCGCCGCTTAGTGGTCAAATATCTAACGAGCCGCAGGGCCTTATATCAACGTTGAGAAGCAGGCTGGCGGTTGTTTGTTGATATTTGTCTCGAAACAGGTTTTCTACCCAAAGAACTGTCTTTTCCGATGTATGATCGGTAAAGAGTTATTCTTGCATCGTCAGTTGTTGAGATATCTACAGAAACACCGAAAAAACAGGTATTGAGGCCACTGAAATGCTGCCGCGGGCAGAACAATTCATTGCGATTGGTTCATGTTGTGCTTCCGGTAGCGTATGATTGGCTGAGCATTGGCGTAGGCAGGGGAAATCCCCTGCGGCTCGGGACAGATATGACCTGTAGAGACTGATTTGGCGCTACTGTCGACTGATATTTTTCTTGTGCTCGTCATTTTACGTATCACTATAAGGGGATTCTCAGAAGTGAAGATGAAAATAATACTAAAAGGAAAAGGAGAGAGGTAAAAGATAAAAAAAAATATTAAAGAAATTCCAAGTAAGTCCAATGAATTTTCCGTTTTTTTTTTGTTATCAATAATTCTTTTGTTTCTTCATACATGTGGGTATACATATACGTATGTATATCTCCTATCGATTTAAATAGGTATATTTAACCAACAAGCGTATAAAACAGTTTTGTGTATCTCATCGTAAAATATTGCTATTAAAATGTTCCAGGGATAATAATTGATTACACGATCATTTTACATAATTATGATATAATAAAAGACAATAATTATCATCTAATAATAATTAACATTATGTGATAAAATTAATACAGTAATAATAATTTTTTCGCTTTTTTTTTTTATTTTATTGATTTTTTTTCTGTTTTTCACTTTCTTTTCTCATTTTTCACTTAAATTTTCTTCAGTCCTATAATACAAATATAACAATTATGCGCATAATTTAAATCGTAAAACCGCGTTTAGTAATTTTTTTATTCGATTTTTTTCTTCAAATATTATTACTATTTTTTTTTTTTAATGTAAAAGGCACAATGGTTCTATTACTTGAACGCTATATATTGGGTGGTACTTTATTCAATGTCATTTTTCATGTACCTATAACCACCTTATAGATACATTGAACTATACGCACCTACGTATTACGCATGTACCGTGGTGTTCGGCACGATCGCCTGGTGGTGGCCCAATCTCAAATAATATTCACAGTATTATTTTATTATGTATGTGTGCAATACGCGTAACTAATTTGTACAATTTTATAACTACGTATAAAATTCAAATAATCAGCTGAATAACACACATACACGCAGAGACGACCTAGTATACACTTATAGGTTTTAAAATAATGAAAAGTAAGTAACGAACAGCTTATTTACCAGCATTTTCATATGCATATGACGTGAATACGTGTACATGATATAAAAAAAGCTTCGATCAAGATTATTTTACCTTCTTTTTATGACGAAAAAAAAGATGGAAAAAAATCTCACTTATAAAATATAATTATTGTAATAAAAGTACCAATAATAATGATAATAATCATAATAATAATAATAATAATATTGATAATAATATCGGAGCACCGTTTTGTAGATAAATTTTGTCATCCAAAAGAATAATAAAAATAAAATAGATATTTATATATGATGCAGTGCTCGTTCAAAAGGTGCTACGTCAATGATACACAGTCGTCGTCGGTCGCGTATGATAAGAAAAAAGAAACCTACGTAATTATATATCTACTGTATAATGCATATAATCGAAATAATGATGATAATAATAATAATAATAATATACATATTACTTTACATATAATATCAGTATCGTCGACGAAACAACAGCAGCAACAACAACCAACAACAATTATCATCATTATTATCGTCGACGAGTTATTATATATATATATATATATATATACTATATTGGTATATACACCCTGAATATACGTTTTATGTATATTTTATGTATCGACCTACAGTATACATATATCTATTCATTTATTTATCGATTCACGTATGTATGTATGTATGTAGGTATATAAAACTTGTGACAACAATGTTATTACATTATTGCTTCAGCTAATCTTGAATAAAAATCATAATTTATACATGTTATTATTTTTGTTCCGTAGAAAATATGCCAAACACACACTATTTGGAAGCAGAGTGAAGACAGCACGTTAATATAAAACTTAGCTTTTGCTCCATACGCTTCGTGGCCGAACGGTGCGTGTTGGCTCTGATCAACGTTGTTCTAGTATTTGAACAATATATGTGTCTTGATATTTAATCATTATGACTTCCTCTCTCATAGACGGAGGATTTGATTTCCATTTCGTAGCAACGCAATTAATCTTGACTCATAATCCTTATTCTTTACTTCGAACAAACTAACGTTCGCGCTTTATGGACGGTAATGTATGTATTGCTTTCAAGAAGAAACAACTATGTGTATATGTATATGTATATATATATATAAAATTGCAAAAGCCAAGGCACTTTTCTCACTTCATTATTACTACCAAACAAAATGGAGTACATAATTCATTTTATCCTTCTCTGTTAATACAACTTTCTCCAAGCTTTTCTAAAGCTCGATTCACTCGCTTTGCCAACGTCGTATCCGTTAGATATTCTTGTAAGGCACTTAGTCACGTTTTTGGTTTATCTCGGATTCATCAATTTCTGTTACCTCTCTTCCGATACGTCATGATATCGGAACTATAATCAGTGAAATTAGTTTCGAGCACATTTTTTTCTTCTCCTATTAGATTTATAATACTAATTCTTATTTCATTTTGTTCAATAAATTCCATTATAGGTATTTTAACGACGGTTTAATAATAATAGAATTTTGTTTGAAAGCTGGTGACGGTGGTGAAACATTCGTGCACCATGAGTATTCAATGCGTAACGATAGTATACGTACAGAAAACTTAACGAGGAGTGTCTACGGATAACGTAGTTTCCGTCGATATTTGCTGCCTTGATTAGACGTCTCGTCATTTTAATAGGTTCAATTCAGTTTGTTTTTAGTTTATTTCCTCTTCGCTATCCATCATCATCGTCATCATCGTTATTGTTGTTTACCGATCAAACGACTCTAAAGACTGACTGTACAGAGTTTACACGCTATAAACAAAAATACGAAGCATTTTGTTAAAATGTATTCGTACTCGTAATGCATTATTTATCGTTAAACATAGCACAGCGTCAACGAATCAAGTGGAGTAAAGCAACGTCATTACGTACGACGATGAATAATATAATACGTTCTTTTTTTGTCGTACTTCAGTGTTTCCCTACGTCATATAATAATAATAATAATAATAATGATAATAATGTTATTATTATTATCATTATTATTATTATAAAAAAACAAACATAGTCTTGCAGTACTTAAATCTAAATGTTATTACATGGTATTTTTGTTGTTGTTTTGTTTCGTTTCTAAACTTCTAATTTACACGATGGTAATATATATTGTATATAATGTATATTTGTATATATAGAATAGAATCTTATTAATAAACAATAACTTTTGTAAAATATCTTATCTCTTATCGTGTATGTATATAATACTTAAGAAAAATACTTAATTGAAAAGATAATCATGTAACGTACTAATCAACATTTTTTTCTTCATTTTTTTTTTCTTTACTTCTTGTTTTTTTGTTCTCGATTCATTCTTAATTTTACTCAGCACCATGAGAATAAGATGGCTAAGCGTTGATTAAAGATTTTAATATTTCATGTTTTTTTTTTCCTCTAAACTTGAATATTCTGGAAAGTGAGAGAACAAAAGTTCTTTTCTCTCCTTTCGTGTGAACCAAACGTTACATCGAACGTATTGTTAAAAATTTTCTCATCTGTTGTTGCTATTGACAATATTAACGCGATTTTCAGTTCTCCAATATTTTTTTAAATCTTTCCTTATCCTATTCTTCGATCCGGGTAAAACCAAAAAATGAAAATAAAAACAGAATATCAATTAGATTTCAACAAAGAATAAAAAAGAAAAGAAAAAGAAAAGAAAAAAAATATTGGAAGATAATAATCTTTGCGAATCTATGAATATTACTTAAGCACGTGAACCGGACGAATTTTATACCCTGGATAATCTCGTGTTCGTTCCTCAGTTTGATTCCAGTTGAATATAAAATTAACGTATGAAAATATTGAATTTGTGTGTTCAATATACTCGATGAAGAAAATACCATCAATAGAGATTTTTCACGAATCCATCGTAAGCTCGTAAGCTTGCGGCACGTCATACTACAGCCACGTTAATACATTTTCAGATTTGCTAGTGTTGGGATTTATCAACGATTGCACGTCGTCAAGAATGTCATTGGTGAATTCTTCGCCTAGCTGTAACAAATGGAATGAAAAAAAATAATATCGATTAAAAATTCTGAAAACTAGAATATGAAACTGATCAACCGACTCGCATTTTAGATACATAGTTAGAAAGCGAAATAACACGATCTAAACTATTGATAGTAGTGGTAAAAGTTCTCGTCTGCGTATAATAACAAGTCTTACAGGTTTTTCCACCACCTCGATACACGACTGAGGGAGAAACGTGTACCGGCTCGAAAGACAAGAAAGACAATATGTTTCAACCAATTCGAACTTACACACATACACAAACATAAATTTTAGACTAAAATCCTCATCTTCCTTTAGATCTGATCCAGAATTCTGCATCAAGGTGATTAAAAAGCCTCTGTATGACGTAATCTCAGATGTTGAACCACGATGCATGATCCACGTTCAAATATACCATATTTAATATTCAAGATCAGCACAATACATACGAAGACAAATTTGTATGACAATGATCTGAGATCTTTGAATATTAAACACGATGAGAAAATTACCATCATACTGAATAGGAGCCGAAGAATAGCGATGTGCTCGTACTCTTCTTGTATCGTAATGTTGCGCAAAAAAAAAGTTTAAAACAATACCTGGAGCGAAGGTACGAGGTCGTCCGTTGAATCGATGTTGTCGCTAAGCGTGGATAAGTCTGGTGTCTCCATAGGTGCTCCTTCTGTAAATATGAAAATGAGAATAACAGGTGAACGATAACAGAAGTGAGAAAATGTCTCGTTAATATCGTTATTAGAAAGAGATCTCACCGCTCCTTCCATCCATATTATCGTCTATGTTGCCTAGAAAATCTTCAGGCGTATGAGGAAGCGAGTACGCAGAGCCAAGCCCGAGACCGCTATCCGCGCTCTCTTGACGAGCGTGCTGTTCGTTGATTCCTGACAAAAATGGGTCCATCGCAACCTCTGTTGTTGTTTGCCTCATGAGTTTTTGCTGATGTGATAAAAGTGAAGATTAGTAAACGCGCAATGGATAAAGCGCGAGTTTTCGTTTACGCGGCATGTAATGTGATCCTTTTTATTCATTAACTGATAATTTTTCAACGTTTTTTTTTTTTCAAGTCATTGTTTCACACTGTTTGTTACGAAATCAGTTCAATACCTGTCTCATTATCTCTTGTTGACGCTGTTTTAAACGTTCTCTTTCCAACTGGAGTGAATGAAGACGTTGACAAACCTGAATTGGCTGACTACTTTGAATACCGCCAGCTCCAGGCTGCTGAAGCCAACCTGTGGTCTGCGGAAGCATGGCGCCCGATGTCGGAGCACGTTGCAAATGCGTTGCTGTAAGTGAGAATAAAAAATTCAGAACATCTTCAAAAGTCGACAAACTTTCCATTAAAACTCTACATACGAATCCGCGGATCGAACCAAGACGTCGTGCGTGTTTGATGATTGATGAAGTATATTTCTCCTTCAGGTGTATGCGCCTGTTCCCAACCATCGGGCAAAGGTCCTAAGGAAGCCGCAGCCGGGCTTGAATTTTTGTTTCCACTTTCGACGGCTGCAGCGACCGCTGCCACGCTCACTGCTGCCGCTGTTTTTCTGGGATCTTCCCACGTTGTGGTCCGGGTCATGTGACTGGAAGGTAAGAAGTAGAAAATAGATACTTTTATGGTTTTGAATCTGTCGTAAGCATTTTTTCTATAATAGCTTTATCCATTATTTTCAGAGCTCAGGGCATAATGCGGCAGAGTTTGGGCCTCTGCTCCAGAGGCTGACGCTTTGAATGTATCACTCAATTATAACTGGGAATCTATAAATAAGTGGAACTACGGTACAAGTGGTAGTTGTATTCAAGAAAACCCTTGTTAATATGTATACATATGTATGTAGTACTTGGATGAAGAGAATTCGTTTCTACCTTTGCAAATCTACAGACAGTGAACATACTCGGTAGACGGAACGTTAAGGAAGTACAGGCCATACAATCTCAACCAAAAGTGAGTCTCGTCGTCAATATTGAGTACTTCGAGATGAGATAAAAATCGGAAAAAACTCAACCACAATCAAGATCATAAAAGTATTCATTTTCAATAATAATAATGCCCAAAAGTTATCAATAAATTGCTTTAAAAAATCATTGTTTAACAAATTTCCTGGTGACGTTATTTTTTTTTTCATGTCAAATGAATTCGTTAATCTTTCTGAATACACATGAATTTTTTTAGAATTTTGTCACTTTTTTTTAAATTTCCGTTTTCGGAAATTTCTAAAGGCTGTATTTACAAAACTATTAGTTCCACGATCCGGAAACTTCGGAATTGTAATTTACATCGTTTCCACAATAACATATCCAAAATTCAGATTTTTTTTCTCCATTTTTCAAAATCGAAAACGGAAATTTAAAAAAAGTGACAAAATTCTGAAAAAATTCATGTGTATTCGGAAAGATTAACGAATTCATTTGACATGAAAAAAAAAATAACGTCACCAGGAAATTTCTTAAACAATGATTTTTTTAAACAATTTGTTGATAACTTTTGAGCATTATTATTATTGAAAATGAATACTCTTATCATCTTGATTGTGGTTGATTTTTTCCGATTTTTATCTCATCTCGAAGTACTCAATATTGACGACGAGACTCACTTTTGATTGAGATTGTATGGTCTGTACATCCTTAAACGAGCATTTTACCAACTGATTGTCGTTTGACAAAAGTTCTGGATGTGGTATTGTTCACTCTTATTTTCAACAATTATTGTTGAATCGTCGATGAAAGTATTGGTTGGTAAACTTTTATCCATTTTATCATACTATTTATCGAGGATTTCAATCAATTCGATTTTATGCTGCATGTTAGGGAAGTTTGATAATTCTTCAACTTGGCGTCTCACTGTTCTCAGAGCAATGAGGCAGTTATTGTAATCACTGCGACAATGAGAAATTGAGTTTCGATCAATTTCCTAAAGTTCAAATTGAATACTCAGATCTTTTGAGCACGAGAAACGAGAAGTTCATAGGCTAAATAGGCCACATTGGCAGGCTAAATCAGCTTGATCTTATCATTTTCTTATCCGATAATTTAGTGATTAGGATTGATGAAGAACTTGTTGCAATTTATTGTTTGTAGTGGGTTTGTGAATGAATCAAGTTTTTTAACACAGCGTTTCAGTTCCGTGGTACACGCATGACGACACACAGTACCTTTTACGCACAGATAGACCGTCTGATGGCGCAACCAATCAGCCACGGTCAACAGATGAACGCCGCGGCTTAGGCACTGTGTTGACCTCACATCGCATTTGAAAATGAACGATTCTCAATTGCAGTAATTTCTCTGCAGTATTTTCGTTCTCAATCCGCATGAAACATCAAATTCAATGTAGTTGACGTTGTCAACGTCAGCGGAATAAAATAATTGAACAAAAAAATCACGAGTGACAAAAAAACCGACTTCAAAACCAAACTACTCAACCGATTTTGATGAAATTTATATGGGACCAATCTGAAAGTATACCCTTTCGAAAAAAAAAAGAATTTTCCAAATCGGTTTATAAATAACGGATTTCTGAGGTAACAAACATAAAAAAATAATACAATCGAATTGAGAACCTCCTCCTTTTTTGAAGTCGGTTAAAAATGGTCCATTCCAGGATTGGAACGTTTGAAAAAAAGTCGAATGGCGACTACGATGTATAATTTTCTCAATTCAACAGAATATGCGCGTTTCGTAATTCTATAAACATTTTAGTCCTGAGAATACAGTGATTTCTTTTGAAACATCATGTTGCAATCGCGTTATGAACTTGAGGCTCACTTTTCGATAGAGGGTTATGAAAAATTTATCTAATAGTTACGTATTGTTAGAATCACCTGCTTCACGGGTACTGAAGATGATTTAATGAACCCTCGACTTTGGAAGGCGAGATTTCCTGAAAAGCTGCATTCAGGGTGGCCACTCGATTCCGCTCACAGAATTCCCCCACATTTCCCGGTTTACCCTGACTGATATCATTATTTTTCCCCGATATTTTGATGTACGATTCGAGCCGAAACCACTAAAAATTGTAATCACCTGGTTCACGCGTAACTTACAAATGCTAATATGGGGTTGTCTCATATTTCTCATCACAGATAAAAATAAAATCGTCAAGAAGAAAAAGAGAAGAATTCTGACGGTGATAGCATCTGAATCTTATGGCCAGGTTTTTAAAAGCCGTAGATTTTATAAAATTTCCTGACCAACCGAAGAATTCCCTGACATTTCCCCGACTTTTCCCTGACACATCAAATTCCCTGACATTACCCGCTTTTCCAGGTTTTACAGACGGGTAGCCACCCTGTAAGCATGTACTTTTGAAAAAGTCGATTTTGGTTCGTAAAATCACAAAGAAAAAGACCCATCTAGAATTTCTTCCAGTGGGTTCTAAATTATAGTCACAAATTTGGACATCCTATATAAGAATTGCTGGAGAGAATTTTGAATTCAGATTTTCTTGAGTCATGCAAGCAACAAAGAAACTACTTCATTCAACAAGGACTTTTGGACTTCCCCTAATTTTTCGAAAATACCCATGATCCTCCCTGTTTATCGTGCTGGCACATCAAAAATTCATGAAATAATTACAATAATAAACAACTTCTCTTCTTTTCTCAACTATTTTCTCATGCGTCTTCCACGTGCACACGTGATATGGGTGCATGGCTGCATTTGAAAATAACCTGCAGTTACTGAAAACTTGAAGCAATTAATATGCCGTACTTGTTATTTTCAATAGGTGTTTTTCCGACAGGGTATGCAATATACGAAGGTATCTATATCATTCTCTGTTAGTTAGTTATATGTTACACATAGTGTAGTGTGTACACTACTGTTGCTCTCTTAGTGGTCTAAGATTAAACTCGGCGTGCGGGGTGCGGTTCGGTGGTAGGACGAGAATTCGTCTTGTTTTGTGTATTCCGTATAGTAACCGTAGGAATTGAATGAAATGGTGGAAAGGCGCTTCATACGGAGTCCCGAAAGAAAAAATCGGCCATTTTCAACGGGTCGATCTTGAAAACTTGATAATTTTCTGGAAGAACGAAATTCTCGTGTCCTGTTTGAAAGTCCAAAAAATCTCATTCCAGGCACACGTAAAAAGTGAGACAATCATTCACTAATACATTGTATCTTTTTTCATCTTGACATAAAACGGCATGCTTTCATTTTCTCCTTGCAGTTTGCAAGAACACAAGATTTCGGAGTATTGATCAACGCGTTCAGTTGAAAATTGGTCGTTTTTGCTGGACCACCCGGTATATATTATAGACAAAGAAGGACAAGAGAGTG
The DNA here is from genome assembly GCA_018420115.1 of Euura saliciscinereae. Lineage (NCBI taxonomy): Eukaryota > Metazoa > Arthropoda > Insecta > Hymenoptera > Tenthredinidae > Euura > Euura saliciscinereae. The sequence continues at coordinate 43,605 of JAFFZH010012317.1, forward strand.
GAGAAGAAGAGGATGGGATAGAAGAGGAGAGAGAGTGGGATAGACAGTTGGCCTTTCCCCTGCTCAGATTCGTTCTATATTAACAATGGGCAATAATGAATAAACATATACCCAACAATAACAAACAAGGGAAACCAACGAAAGAGAGAAGATATACCTATTATCGAAACACAACATTGTTCAACTTCCGGTTAACCCCCCACGACCCTATGCATATAGGCACATATATTATTATCATTACGCTCATCGCTCTTCTCTTTATTAGATGTTAGCTGTACGTATATCTGTGACGTCCTACGTTCTAACACGCAATAGGAACAGTCATGTGAGAGAGTAAAGATATAGGTATGTAAGAAAAAAAGTGGACGGAAAATGAAATAATATAGGCATCATATATTGTACGCCAAGTTACGGAACTTCTTTTTCGTTTATAATAAAGTTGCCATTCTGATGCTGATCCATTGTCACACTTCGAATGAAGTAAAGGCCGTAACGTTTTTTTTTTTACTTCAATCTCAAATGCCAATTATACGAATTCCGACATGAATACGATCAGGCAGCAACGATGAAAACATATTGTGAAATTAAAAAAAAAAAAAACATTGTTCACGCAGAATATGATGGCTCTTTCAATTTTCTAAAAAAAAGTCTCCCTAAATGGTGACACAAAGATATGACACAAAGAATGAAACGAACCAGGTGATATGTGTTCATTTAGAAATCCGGGAAGAGGATAAAATAAAAAGAATTCAAATTAGTCTTTAAATTTCCGAAATCGCGACGAAATGATGATTTACAGATCTTTTAGCGAACAAATTGGAACACCTGTCATCGGACTTGACTTGAACATTTCAACTCATTAGTTCGATAATGTATGGGGGCAGAAGGCAGCAATCAGAAACAATTCAGATCTCAGGGCTGGAACAGGGCTTTCAAAAAAGTGACTGGAGTGACTTTTTTTTACCCGAAAAGGTGATTTAAAAGTGACTCGTTGAAATTACTTTGAATTCGTTGGATGGGTATGACCTTTCAATTTGCAGGGGAAAAAAATTATAATAATACATGATAAACAATTTCTTCATCTTTTGGAATCGAAAATTGGTTCCAAATTATTTTTCGAACAGATTTTTCCGCATCTGTTGTGCAAGTAATGAGCTTTCCAAGTAGTTTTGGTCTCAAACGCTTCAGAAAATATTTCTCCATCGAATGAGCGAACAAATTTTTCATCCGACTAAAATTCGAGAAGTTAGCTTTTTTTCTACCATAAAGTTTAATCCGTTCATCATGATAGGCCCAATGCGTAAATACAAGCACGACACAAGTATGCGTGAGAACCTGTGTACATATACGACGTGAGCGTCACCACGCGTAGAAGCCAAGGCACTTCGTAGACGACTAGTTTGTGTATCTATACGACAACACAGGCTTACCCGCTGTGGTTGTGTAGGTACGCTATGGACCTGGTAAATATTATTTGAACAGGTTGACACTAGAAAAGCTGAAATTTGATCGCCCTTATGGAGTTGATGATTTCTATAAGACAGAATTTATATATATATAAATTTTTATACATCAAAAAATGATTTAAAAACCACTTTCAAGTTTAAAAAATGACATATTTCCATGCGAATCCATAACAGGAACTCGTCACATTGTAGGACATTATGGAATGTACGGTCGAATGCGTACTATGAAGCGCAACAATTTTGTAACTTTGTAGTGTTATCAATTTTGTAGTCATCAAGTTACCGAAGAGATGGATATATTTCAACATCACGATTTTGCATAAAGCTGCAGGTCATGGATATTCTCCCAAGTTTTTTGGACCCCATTGGCAAAAGAAGAGAAGGAAAAGTGACTCGCTGGCAGCCTTGTACAGTAATGATCAGATATGCCTATCCTTTCCGGCTAACTAGTAATTACTGCGCAGACACCAAAAGTGGCGCTATTTACGGTTTCTGCGCAGGAACAAGTGAGCCAAATGTGGGCAGGCATTCCTGAATATTAAAGAATTATGGAAATCCTCATATATACATATGGGGTGTTGTATTATTACCAAAATTGGACATGGTATTTATGACCCGAATTTGTTTATCAAAGTTCTTCCAGGCGTTCAAACATTCGACGAAATATTTGTATATAACGCAAGTATGAATCACGCGATGTTCAGTCGTTGGTTTCGGTACACGAAAGAGTCGTCTCGGCGAAGTGGGAGTGAGTGGAGTTTGCACATGCGCACGTGCGTTTGTACAATATTGAGCACTTCAAGTCCTAGGAGTTCAAGGTGGTCATTATTATACTCCTCTCGAGTCAACGCATGCGCGTTAGCAGTCAAATGTCGGATTATTAGACTGCAGAATCGTGTGCTACAAGAGGGCAATGGTGATTTCGCCTCGCGTATTCGCAATATTCGTCTTCGACCATAACTTTTGCAAATATTCGATTATGTCGAATTAGGTGACCATGCGCCATATACGAATCAAAAAAAAAAAAAATGATCCGCCGTAAACGGAACACCCCCTATAGGTATATAAAATTGTGTTTCTGAAGTAGTGTCCGTAGTCGCACGTCAGGTGTGTCAGCTGTGTCTTGCCGAATTTAAAAGGCGTCGTTGAACCCCGCCCCGCTTCGCGACGCGACGCGCCTGTTGCATATGGGGGCTGCGCATCGTTTTCAAAACAGTTGAATAAAACGTACGGAACTTGACTGCGCACGGTAGGTAGATAAAAAGATATACAGATGTATGTATCGAGGGGGGG
>JAFFZH010012317.1:54266-67819 GCA_018420115.1 Euura saliciscinereae
ACGGGGGGTGGGGGTGGGTGGGTTAGGTGGGGTGGAAGGGAAGAGGTTGAGGTAGCGATAGTTATGCAGTGGTGGTAGTAGGTAGTAAGAGAGTATATTTGTGATTTTAGTTAGAAGTCCTCCTCCTCGCTGTTGCTGCTACTCGGCGTGGTAGTTGTTTCTCGATGTGGTAGTCGGTGCTGAGGTTGTATCGAAGAGAACGATGGGAAGTTGAAGCTGAAGCGGTAGCGGCAGCGCGCGCACGCACATTCTCTTTCTTTCTTACGCGATAACAAGTAATTCCATTGTTGTTATCGAGGTTGTTGCTATAGGTGGTAGGTAGGTAGGTAGGTAGGTAGGTAGATAGAGATATATGTATGGAAGATAGCCACACCGTTCAACTATAATAGCGTCATTCTCGTTTTTTATTCACGATTTATAGAGGCAGTAGGGTTTATTTATTTACTTTCTTCTTGTTTGTTTCTTCATTATCATTATCACTATTATCACGATGATAACAATAAATAAATATATCTCTGATTTTTATTTACTTTTTTTTTACACGGATCAGTCAAATATTATATTACATACAACATACCCCACACACAGAGTACTCTGATATCGTATACGTATGTAACTATGTTTTACGTTTTTGTCTTATTCGAGATTTATTATTACGATATCACAGTTCCGTGTTATGTATAGAGCTTTTGTTATCCCACTATTATTAAATATGTAGTTTCGTTCTTATTGTTTTCTTCATTTTTTAACCATTTTCCTGTTCCTCCTTTTGTTTTCTTCTTCTCACTTTAAGAAGCGTAATATAAGGCACTTGTATTTTTTTTCCTGTTTTTCTTGTTCTTCTCGTTTTTCTTCTTCTTCTTCTTCTTCTCCTTGTTCCTTTTTCCCTGTTATTACTAAATACTGGGAAAAACCCACGGCGACCTCCTCTCGGTTGATGGGTATAAAAATCGAGTTATTACTACGCGGGCACGTATGTGATATTGATAAAACTATGGATCCTTGTATCCCACCGAGCAACGCTACCTCAAAATTTTGACCGCCATACTCCACGAACCACCGCACGCACACTGATCGAGAAACGAGATATTTTCTACACGGTGTGTGGTTGGTATTTCCGTGGGACGAGACGCACGCAACGACGACGACGCTCGACGACGTTTCACATTAGACCAAACGGGATTATCTCCTACCGTCATACCTTGCGAAAACAGCGGGAGATTCGAAAACCTAGTCGAACACTACTCACTTTTGTTTATCACGTTCTTCTATTATATTATCTTGAGTCTCAATATTGTTTTTTTTTTGTGTCTGTGATTCCCATGAATAAATTTTTTCTCCACCTTATTTTGTATCTTTTGATTTCCGGAAAAATTCTTGAAATGATTTTGTATCTTCCGATACGTGAAAAGTTGGGTATTGAGCTTAAACCTAATTTCTAGCCCAATTCGATGAATTTCTTTAATTTGCGACAAATACATTTTCTGTCACAAATTTCGGTAATTTTCGGAATATTTTTGGTCCTGGAATCAAAAGAAAAGTAGAGTAATTCCAAAACTATACTCATGGTAAATAATTTCGATCTTTAGACGAAATGGGTAATTCGAACTCCTCGCCCTCGAATTCATCGTCGGTACGATTGGAAGACTGCATTTCCATTGAGCGGTTGTGTGTCTGCAATTCCAGCTTGTAATTAGCAACGTTACTCAGGGAGACATTGCTATTGGTCGGCGCTGATCGAGTAACCAGTTTAAAGCCTTTTGAGGAGCACGTGACCTCAGCGAAGTCGCATCAGCGCACTTCAAGCGATATTATGACGGGGAAAATTTGAACTAATTTCAACAGGGTTGCTCAAAATAATCATGAAGATCACGATTGTCCGATTCATCGATTTTCCGTTCCATTATCTTGTATCATCACAATTCCTATATAAATGATGATATCATCGACAATTCCGCAGTTTCGGCGTAATAATTCGATGCAATAGAACGCGATCCGCTTGCGAATGACCCTATCAAGAACACATTGATCTTCACTGACAATAAATTTCGCAAGAATCGGTTGCGCTGCTGTCAGGTGGCAAAAGATTCAACTATTTCTACAGAACCTCGTTTTGCAAGTCGCATGTGTATGTCAAAACAACGCGATCGCTTCGCGATTTTGATGTAAAGAATAATCCGTCTTGTGACTCTAATCCACCTCGGAGTGATACCAGAAGATTCCTCACAGTTGCATTCGCCGCGCTCTGGTCATGACAATGTCTGTGTTTTGTTCTGATTCTCGGACATAGTTGAATTCTCTTTCCCGTGTATGTGTGTCATTCATGTGTGGTGACAACTGATTCTGCAGTCTCGTACTAATAAATCAATTAATAATTCTAATTCCATTTATGGATTTTCTGAAAAGCAGAGCGCAACACCTAACCATCGTAGGAATAATTCAGATGCTCCCTGAAAATGATAAGTGCTCTCGCGGAGCCGTGAGATTACATTGAAATATCCGATGTTGAAAGTCGGTAAAACAGGAGGCCCTCAAAAGACCTTAGGGTCTAACTATAAAGTTAGTTGTAAAGTCGGACGCAGATCGTCTTGAAGGGCCTTGCGAGCCCAAGAGAGAAAGCGAGAAAGAGCGAGAGAGAGAGAGGGGGATAAGGCAAAAAATTATACACAGAGTTGAGAATCTCAATATGCTCGTGATCGACGGTTTGCGGATAGATATTTCAGTTGTGTGGTTAAATATTAATTTTTATTATTATTACATACAGAAGTTATAAAATTGAAGGATACAGAAGATAGAGAGAAGAGGAAAAGTGGAATAAATATACTCACAACCGAACGACAACAATAGAACACGAAATATAAAAAAGATAGATTAATTAATTAAGACAAAACACACACAACACACACGATGTAAAATTATATTTTCATGTATTTGTTGAAATTTTCTTAGAATATGATTTTATTATCAATGATCAACTGTTTATAATATCTCAACAAGTGTTTATGAAAAAAACAGAAAACGAAATAATAGTAAGCAGAAATAAAACAAGTGAAAAGATTCGATTTTTACGATCCAAAATCGCGTATCTTTATAATCGTACAGTATATGCGGTTTTCTTGATTATCATTTGTTTTTTTAGTTTGTTTTTTATTTTTCCTTACTCTCGCATATTCTATTTTATGCACATACCTACTCCGCTATTCGTATTTACACGGAATACAGACGTACGCACACGCACATAATTGCGACTGTGACAATTGTGGGTTTTGTGTTGTTCTCTGTTACTCTACACAAACGAAGATGTCTTCAAAAAGGTAGCAATAATCAAATACATCTCGCTTTCGTTTATCTATTTTTATTCCATTCTTTTCACCATTTTCTCCTCTTACTTCTCTCGTATATCTCCTTTGATTCTATTCTAGTCATACTCCTATTCATACATTCTCCTTGAAAAAGCTAAGATAATCATGAATAAAACACTTCGGTTTAACAATGTTGTAAAATGAATGAATTTCTTTCAGCGAGTTGAAGAAGCTGTCCGAAGAGAGTTTGACTCGTCAGCCGGAGGAAGTTTTTGACATAATATGCAAGCTTGGCGAAGGGTAAATTGACATAATCAGGACCGAGCAGCTCAAGATAACAAAGACATGAGAGTAACCGAAACGCTCGTTTTTCTAATATAGATCTTATGGTTCGGTGTACAAAGCCCTGCACAAAGAGAGCGGGCAGGTATTAGCCATCAAACAGGTCCCCGTCGACACGGATCTCCAAGAGATTATCAAGGAGATATCGATCATGCAGCAATGCGATTCACCCTATGTCGTCAAATACTATGGGAGTTACTTCAAGAATACAGACTTGTGGGTAAGGATTTTGACTCCCCTGGATCAAAGGACAGTGGAAGATTCGGAAACGAACAAACACCCGCGGGGCTATTCACTTGGGAAATCTTATGTACACGGTCTTGAAAGTCTTTGGGAGTCTGTGGAATTCTTTGGAATTCTTTGGAAGTCTTTGGAAGTCTGTGGAATTCTCCGGAAGTCTTTGGAAGTTTTTGGAAGTCGTTGGAAGTCTTTGGAAGTCTTTGGAAGTCGGAAGTCACCTGTACACCCATATTCGTCGAAGTGAATAGCCCCTCGCAAACACCTCACAGGGAACTTGGATTACAGCAGCCTAGAGTCCGAACAATGGCCAGACTTTTATTTTATAGGACAAATTACACCTTCACTATCGTGACGGTTTTCAGAAGAGTAGCTTCAACCAAAAAGAGGAGCTGACATAAATATTAGCCTCGGATGGCTAAATAAATATCTAGAATTGTAGGAGTTTTTCCACATGACAGCAATCACGATACATAAGATGAAGCTTCTTGACTATCTTTTTGTTTGATTAATCATATCAAGTATCCTTCTCGATGAACGGAGATAAATATTCAGTTACGAAATGAAGATCGGTAGACGAAATGAACTCTGACAGGAGGATCTTCTAAGAGCCCTAAAATTACAGATAGTCATGGAATACTGCGGCGCAGGTTCGGTCAGCGACATAATGAGGCTGCGGAAAAAAACTCTGCAGGAAGATGAGATAGCGACGATACTATGCGACACGTTGAAGGGTCTCGAATACCTTCATCTGAGACGGAAAATTCACAGGGATATAAAAGCAGGGAACATTTTACTCAACAACGAGGGTCACGCCAAGCTCGCCGACTTTGGCGTAGCTGGACAGCTGACGGTACTTCAGAGTCTCTTCTGTTGGTCCTCAGAGTCTGGAGTCCGTCAACTTGAAATTTCTTTCATTTTCAACAGGACACCATGGCCAAACGCAACACAGTGATCGGAACCCCGTTCTGGATGGCACCGGAGGTGATCCAAGAGATCGGGTATGACTGCGTAGCGGACATCTGGTCCTTGGGTATCACGGCACTTGAGATGGCAGAGGGAAAACCCCCGTACGGAGACATTCATCCAATGCGAGCTATTTTCATGATCCCCACAAAGCCGCCTCCAAGTTTCAGAGAACCTGACCAATGGAGCGCGGAATTCATCGAATTCGTTAGCGGCTGTCTTGTGAAGAACCCCGAGGAACGAGCAACCGCAACTGAATTATTAAATCACGAATTTATAGGTAGCTAGACGTAATCTGGCCCGGAATTGTTCCAGTTTGGACGTCTTTCTCAGAACTTGTTTACTCATATCAATTTTACTATTGAATTGTTGAAGGTAACGCGAAGCAGCCAAGTATTCTGAGTCAAATGATCGTCGAGGCTCATGAAATTAGAGAAAAACAGACTACGAGATCCCACGTTATAAACAACGTGGCTATAAAGGGAAAAATTCACGCCGATGATTCGGTAATCCTAATTCACCGAGTTCTTTTTATCCTGATACTTCAATTTAACCCCGTTACGTGTCACAGGACGAGGAGGATTGCAGTGGGACGATGAAACCTCTTCCGGAAGATTCTGGCACCCTGGTTCCCAGCATGGATCTCCCCGACACGGGAACCCTGGTCTCTGCGATGCTGGATCTTGGAACGATGGTCATAAATAGCGACACGGATACAGAAGCGACGATGAAAAGTTTGTCTGCGCGATTGTTTTTACTATCTCCGCCATCTCCCAGCTTTTATTAACCCGGTTTAAACCTGCAGGGCACAACACAGGCTCCGTAGAGTCAGGGAAAAAGTATCGACCGCTGTTTCTTGACCATTTCGACAAGAAGGAAGCCACAGAGATCGGGAACGTGAGTTTCCTTCATCTACGATCGTTCCAATCGATCAGATTCTCAAAGCTTTGTATTCGTCTTCCAGCAGGACAATGGCCACATGCTCTCTGCACAAAATTCTGAGTCTGAACCGAAACCGGAACAACAGAGTCCGACAGAATCTCAAAGGTTTCAAAGCCACCTACAGCTACAACTCAATCAAATATCTTCGCCAGTTCAGGAACCGGCCCATAATAACATACCGAAGTTTCAAAACGCCTTTACGGAACGCGATTTCGATTTTGTAAGTATAACAACGAGTGGAAACGCTTTTTTTGACTGAATATTGCTGTTCACATTCCCGGGAATGCTTCGATGAACTTTCTATATCGGAGAGGCCTATGCGCGGTATATCCACGTTTTCAACACTTGCTTTCTACATAAAAAAAAGTGGAAAAAAGTCTGACACAGCAATTGTTTACTGGTGGCAAATCGCACAAAAGTCTGAAACACAAACACGAGTTCTCGGCTCAAAGTTTCTTTCACACAGAACTCAAATTTGTAACGTTCACTTATACTACCCGAATGAAACAAGTTGAGAAGCTGTTTATCGATATGACCCTTTTTTATTGATATTTTCACTCTTTTCATGAAAAACATCATCATCTCTTTTAGCCTGAATGGATTTACGATGCAGAACTACATATTTCTATTGCTTAGTTGTCTGAACATTCATAATCGAAGATCTATTTGGGCTATTCCACGTGAAGCGGATCAGTCACCTCTCAGATATTTTCTTAATTTTGCATGTCGATTGTGTAGGGGGAGTTAGATTTTTGTGCCAAAGCCCGATTTTGATAATGCAAAATTCGATTTTTTATTTGCAATAACAAATTAGAGAACCTTTTTTTTCAAAAATTCATAACTCCGCCAAAAATGAAGTTACATTCAATTTTCTCTTTTTGATTCACGCGGAAAGCTTCATAGAATTGAGAAAAAACTACAAAATTGAAAAACACAATTGTTATCAATTGTTTATTCAACAATTAATTTTTCAAAGATTTTCAAAACACTGAGCAACACGACTAAAAAATTCTGAGAAATTCTGACATGTACCTTGTACTATACTACAACCTGTGAATTAATTTCAGAGACGTGTTTTTTTTCGTTTTCAAGAAAAAAAATCGTTAAAGGTGTCGATGCGTCCCAATTTGAGGCGCGCCGCGACTCACGGAATGGCAAGCGACCGGCTGCCGGCTACCGCTGGAGTGCAACGTTATTTGCGAACTATTTTCACGATGTTGGACATGAGTTAAAAATCTGAAAAAAATACTGTACCTTCACAACGACTGCCTTAAGCGATAAGCAAAGTTTCAAAAACGTTTTCCCTCCCGTTTTTTAATTACTGAGATTCAAAATATATTTACACCTACGATTCGAAAACGGGACAGAACACGTTTTTGAAACTTTGCTTATCGCTTAAGGCAGGCGTTGTGAAGCTACAGTATTTTTTTCAGATTTTTAACTCATGTCCAACATCGTGAAAATGGTTCGCAATTAACGTTGCACTCCAGCGGTGGCCGGCAGCCGGTCGCTTGCCATTCCGTGAGTCGCGGCGCGCCTCAAATTGGGACGCATCGACACCTTTAACGATTTTTTACTCGAAAACGAAAAAAAACACGCCTCTGAAATTAATTCACAGGTTCTAGTATAGTACAAGGTACATGTCAGAATTTCTTAGAATTATTTAGTCGTGTTGCTCAGTGTTTGAAAAATCTTTGAAAAATTAATTGTTAAATAAACAATTAATAACAATTGTTTTTTTCAATTTTGTATTTTTTTCTCAATTCTATGAAGCTTTCCGCGTGAATCAAAAAAAGAAAATTAAATGTAACTTTATTTTTGGCCGAGTTATGAATTTTTGAAAAAAAGGTTCTCTAATTTGTTATTGCAAATAAAAAATCGAATTTTGCACTATCAAAATCGGGCTTTGGCACAAGAATCTAACTCCCCCTATACAATCGACATGCAAAATTATTAAAATATCTGAGAGGTGACTGATCCGCTTCACGTGGAATAGCCCATTTACTTAAACAAAGATGATGTTTGTAACAAAAAGTTTCATTCCTTGGGGCAGTTCACATGTACGCAAGAAATTCGATACTTGTGCGATAGAAATTGAAGGTGCAGAACTCTATTTAGTATTTTCAGCTTTTGTGCGCTCCGTAGCCACTAAATAATTGTTGCGTCAAGTATTTTTAATACTTCTTAGAGGTAGAAAACGAGTGACCACAACGTGGATGTACCTTGGCACAGGCCTCCGATATGGAAATTTCATAGGAGCGTGACCTAAACATAAGAAAAAAAGGCTCTTAACAGGCATGATAACGCGAATTCAATATAGATAAACAAGCATGTCCTTCAGCTGAAGTTCCTCTCGTACGAGGAGCTGCAGCAACGTATGGCCAGTTTGGACGCTGAGATGGAACGAGAGATAGACGAGCTGAGACGGAGGTACCAGACTAAGAGACAGCCGATTCTCGACGCAATGGACACGAAGCGAAAGCGTCAACAAAACTTCTAACGCTTTGGTACAGAATTTTATTGACTTTTTTTTGTATCTTTTCCCCTGTTCCGGATTTATTTGTCATTTTCTTTTTCTTATGAATTGTTGTTTGCTAGAACGGGACGAGAGTGAATATAGAAGAGGCAAGCGTGGTAGCTAGAGAGATATGAATGAAGAAGAGGCAAGAAAATAATGAAAAAGGTGTACAATTGTATAAATGAATCTAGTAGACTATTAATATTAATAATAAAGTAATTATAGGCTATTGTTATAGCTGTATGTATGTGATGTACGAGTCGAGCTGAAGTTTAAATGATTTAAATCAGAGATTCATTCTTCTACAGAGAAACTAGATATAATATACTATTTTTGAATACATAGAGTTATGCGCCTAATATTGAATATTGAATATTGAATGATTATACTAGAAATTATTGAGACGAAAAATGATGAAAAAAAGATTGCAATAATAATAATTAATATTCTATTGACTAATAAAATCAGAATGCATTATAGATTGGTCTCTTCGTCAATATAGAATAAATGATTATACCATAGGTAGTATTTAGTTATCATTATTATTAACTAGCTGAAAATATAATCGTAATAAACAGCATGAGACCACGACGACGTCAATAATGTAAATTGTTTGAATCTATTGGAAACAAAAAGAATTAAATAATTAAATCGCAATAATGACAAATTCTTTTTGTTTTACTCTTTTGTGTCCTTTCTATACACATAATTATACGTAACAACTTATAATCAATTTTGTTGCACGAGTAAATGATAATCGTATTTCACTTGTTGTTCAAATATTATTCTTATAGAAATACATACACAGAACACACATACAAACGATATTAATCGATTACAGTGTTGAGAATCGTAAATTTATGAAAAAAAAATTGATAAAATCTAAAAAACAAAAAAAATTATTTCTTCATTCCTTAAAATTGAAAAAAAAAACTTCAATAACCAGTAAATAAATCTTTTTTTAAATCTATGACTTACAGAAAAGGATCGAAAATTATCCACGCAACAAAGTCTTTTTTTCAACACTTAAATAAACATAATTTTACAGCGGCATCGTTATACAGCTTCGTGCCTAAAGAGAGGAGGAATTATACTCTAGCCCAAATGCCCAATGCATGTGAGCATGTACACTGTACAGATGGTGTACCTTCAGCTAGAACATCATGTGGGTCCGCAGTGCGATCTTGCTGGCCAAGGTTTTCAATATTAGACAAGATGAAAGAAGGTCGACGATCGCTCAGTCATAATCACACACTTGCTTAAATTTCTAATTTGTAACAATGTAAACCGATAAATCAGTATGTACTTAGAAGATGACACATAATCAATATAGTCACTATACTAGAAGGTGGATATCAATGAGGGAGAAAAAAATTATTCATTAAATTAGTATTTAATAGTTTTACAGTTACTACCAACGTGCCAAATATCAAATAGATTAGATTACGAGGTAGTAAAAGTAATGGAAATGGAATTCCTCTAAAATGATTTTATTCTATACACATTATACAGGTATATAACAAGTGTCAAGTACGCACAGATAAAATATGTTTAATCAATGGTGAACAAACGAGGGGATCAACTTCATTAGCAGTTTGAACAGTTTTTTCAAATTCTATCTCAACTCCAACTCTTTGAACGAAAAGGTAAGGCAAAGTATAGACTGAAAATTGAGTTATGTTAGGTATTTTTCGAAAAAATTATCTCATTGGATTTTTCAAACGTTCGAATACGACTACCAGAGTTTGCAACTATTGGTGATAATAATTTAAATAGCATTAGTATTGCTCTCACAGCTCTCTCTCTCTCTCTCTCTCGCTCTCTCCTATTTTATAAATATAATTTATACAATATCATCATCAATGCAACTTTTTATTATTATCATTCTATCATTCACACAATACACACGGTCAGAATCAATGATTTGGCTCTTATGGATGAGATCAGAATTAATATTAAATATTAATACATATTAAAATTATACGCGTATGTAGTGGCAGAATTTTTCAACGAACCAGCCCCTATTTTTTATACATAGTGGAAATCACTATTTATGTTTTTCACGCATCTATCAGAATGTGAGACACAACATTGAACGGTTAACGGTATCGATAATCATCTATCTTCCTTTCTTCATTACCCAAAGTTCATCTATTTTATCCTCATTTTATACACATAATTTGTATTATTAAATTTATCGCCGACATTTTAGGTATTTGTTATTGTGACAAAATGTGTTCCATTTTTCTGTTCAATTTGTATTAACAGTAACGTCGTCAATTGTATTTTGTATCATCTTACATTAGAATAAATTAGAGATAAAAATTGCAGTATACAGGCATGTGTAATGATAATCAATTAATTGATCATAGTTATCTTGAGAAATTATAGTTTTCTTCTATATTTTTTCTTCTTGTTTCCAGAGTCTCTTTACTTCGTGTTATCATATTTTCTTAGAACATTATGTATAGTATCATACAATCATTAGTAACATAATTATGTATCTACCATTGTATGAGAGTAAATAAACAAATTATACTTATAATCGATTTCACCTACCAGCATGGATATGGAACAAACGGAATAAGATAATTTGTCACAATTAATCAATGAAAAAAAAAACATGAATTCGTATGGAGAAAAATATATTTATTATAGAAAATAAAACATATCAATTATCGTAGAGTATATAAATTACAGTAAAATTAAATATTTTTATAAAATGAATCGGGGATAAAATTACCAAGGATACACTAAATTACCCTAATTGAACAATTCATTCGATGGAGAATATATTATGCATTATACTCCATAATTTGACCGCTATATACATTTTTTTATTCTTACATACATATGTTACGGTACACTTACAGATATGCTTCGTAGTAACAATAATTATGTTATTATTGGGTTGAAATATACATTCCTAATTTTTCAAACGTGTATATTCGGTTACAGAGAGATGAATTGAAATCATGACTTTCTGTCTGTTTTCATCTTCCTATTGATCACAAGCTACGTGCCGCTCTATAATTTATTTCTGCGGATTAATTTACGTCATGAAAATATGTCGTATCAATATAGTTATTATTCTCATACATGATTTTATACATTTATCACAGTTTTATTACTTATGCTAAATAATAAGAACTCGTGTGATAATGATAACATAGTCAAAACGGAAAAATAAAACCAATCTGCTTTCGATGAGAATCAAGTATTGCATAATAAAAAATTCGGAAATAAAATGAAAGGCTATAAAACTGTAGCATGATTGTTATTAGCATGAAATTATCATTGACGAAGTAATAGCGTTAACTCTATTCATAGGACTTACCGTTAGGTAATAACAATGAAAAAAAAATTAAGTAGAGTATTTATTCATCCGTGATGAATAAGGTATCATACAAATTATAGCTGCACGATCGATATTCATAACAATTGCCTTCGGTATGTTCGAATGCTTACATTACCTTTTTCGACTACTTGAGCACGTTTTAATATTATTATTATTATTATTATATGATTATCAATATATTGCACGGATTCATCGATCGGAATAGTATATAGATCAAAATCTATTTCTGGCTTTCTTTTGTTCATTAAAACTATGTCTAAATTTCCTTTTTTCAACGTTATTAGAGAATAAAATAGGTGTACAAGTATGACTTCTTCGAATTCTAACGCCTTGAAGATTTTTTTAAACATATACGTAGAGTGCGAGGGTGCATCTAATATAAATGGGCAATTCCACCAATTGTCAACCAATGTTTGGGCCCGACAAAATCGATTTGCCTCTATTTTTTTCCTCGCATTCTGTGAACTAAGATTGATAGATTCACCAAGTTCCAGCCAAATAGGACTAACCGTTCACGAGTAATACGATATTCAATTTTTAGGACAAATTTAAAAAAAATAATATTTTCTAGGACAAAATTGAGGCAGATAGATTTTTTCGGGCCCAAACATTGGTTGATAATTGGTGGAATTGCCCAAATATGAACAGAATAAGGTGAATAGAAGATCCAGAGAGGCTAAACAATATTGACAGATTGAGAGAATACTCACTAAAAATAATCGAATACTAAAATGTCATACGAAAATAAGTTTGTACAGTGTTGTAGCTGTGTTATGGAATAATTTTTTAGGTCTCGATACTCAACTTATGGAGTAGACTTTTCAATCTTTCCAGTTGCTATAGCTAACGGGTTCTTAGATGTGCATATTATTCGATAATATGAGGTGGCTTCAGTTTTCTCATATCAAAAGTAGCATTAAAGTATTTCAGATAAATTCATTTTGGCAAATTAGTTCGTTATTATAATACCATTTCTTTTTTTTTTTGTTATTATTTAATAATACTTTTGAATCAAATTCCTCTGTTTTTCTTAGTCTCGTCATTTATAATACTTAATCTATTTAAATTAGAAGCCTAAAAATGTATGGACAGAAATTCTGATGGAATGCAGCGTTGATATCAATCCAACGCATCGTAGATATGTGTTTGGACGTAGCCAAGGTCGAAAAAAGTGTCGCTTCTTTTCGCCGAACCTCGGAATGGATGAGTATAAAAAAAAAAATTAAAGATCGTCATCTCCGATCACGTGAAACGCTTTGTTTTCAGTCGAGTTGTCTCCATCGTTCAAAACGCGTCTCCCCCTGTTGACAACGTTCGATTTCTGCACAGTCACAGCGGAAAATCTCTCAGTCAATTTTCGCATAATTGGTTCTGCCTTGGCTGGCACAGGCTGCCTATTGTTCCCCCCCTTCTCATTTCTACTCATGCTGTCGATCGAATTTAGAGTTGCTATCACTTGACTGTTTCCGTCCCTTCTCAAATACGTCCAAGTCTTCGACACAGGTTTCTCCTCCTGAAAAAAGATTCCAAAGATTATTCATTGCTCATTTGAACGAAGATAATCTTCAAAGTCCACCTGGTTCTTATCTCTGCCGATGCTTTTTATCAGCAGCTCGTCTATCATTGCTTGAAGACATACGGACATCAGAATCGCCTGTTCGGACGAAATTGTTATCCATTGGAGCTGGTTTCTCGCCATCAGGTACTCAAAGGATAATTCCAGGCTGTAATCCTCATCTCCACGTTTTTCAACCGCCTGTAGGATGATGAATAACGGTCAGATACATGAACGCACGTACATCCCTACTGAAAAAGATCATGTAATAATTTACGTAAAAAATTACATAAGTTTATGACCGATTTCCGTACATGAATTATCATGTAATTT